>OENT01000323.1:0-39206 GCA_900239685.1 Rotaria macrura
ACAGGAACAGAGCGGGAACCGGTAGCCGGAACCGATTTTCGGATCCTGCTTCAGGAATCCGCTGGAAATTAATCGGATCCGGCAGGTTCCTGTCGTACGTCTTTGACCTGGGAGAAGAAGCTTGCTTTTGACGCTGTAATAATGATGCGAATCAAACGCAAAACCCCTAAATGTCACCCCAAACTCATCACAATATTCACTTACAACGTACGCACTTTTAAAAAAACTTGGAAAGTACACAGACTGATATTCGAGCGTATCGAAAATAATGTTAACCTGGTAGCGATTTGAGAATATCACTGACAAACATAAGATGTTAGCACGTTATATAAAACAATGGGTAATAGAGCATGGCGCTTTGAATACTAATCAACAACAACAGAAGAACGAGACGGCATTGGACTAGCCATAAGTCCCAGCTTCGCCAAACTGCAACATTTATCAGAAAAAATGTCTAATCGAATTATGATAATACACTTCAAAGACAGCACACCAGTAAGCATCATAATGGCTTACGCACCTAAAGAGGGTAAAGGGGACGCAGAAAAGGATGCATTCTACGAAGACTTACAACAATTCGCGGACAACGTCTCACCACGCAACGTTCTAATCCTTGAAGGCTGCCTAAATGCAAGGATTAGTTCGAACAACCACTTACCAAAACCACGTGCAATCGGTAAATATAACTTACGTATCATGATAAAACCAACGAAAATAGCAACCAGTTCGTCAACTACTACGAAACGTGAAAAATTGCGCTTAATACACAACCCGGCTCTCACGGCTAAAATCAAGATCATGTATGTGGTACCATCCAAACAACCAGTCTAGAAATCAACTTGGTAACATTCTGATCAATTTATAATGGCTTAACTCAATTACAAACGTCCGTGCATACAATTCAGTCGAATTCAATTCAGATCATAGAATAGTGAGCTGACCAGCTTCCGGGTTAATAATAACAAGGGTGAGAAATAGCAACTTCTGAAGCTCGACTGAAACAAATTCAAGAACAACTCCATATTGCAAGCACAATTCAATGTCGACGTATAAAATCGTTACAAAATTCTTCTTACCAGCAATCCAGAACGTGATGCCCAAACGAAATATGATAAGTTCGTAAACAGCATAGAAGGTAAAACTGCAAAATCTATCGGTAAATCGAAGCGAATAAACAAAATGAAGTTGGTCTCAACGAGCACCATCAATGAATTAAAATCACGAAATAAAACTAAGATCCATTTCAAGAAAAATGAAATTACAGAGACCAAAACTCGATGATGTGAACTCAAGCAAACGCTCAACAAATTCTACAAAAATGATAGACTGAAATCTCTAAAGATAAACTCGCAGAAATAAAGTATGCAGCAACAAAGAACTGGAAATTAGAACAACATGGACTTCGATAGATGAGATCAGTCGCAAATGCTGATTGAATAGCGCATCAAAGATAAGAAGAGCAGACGGCAACAAAATAAACTGTACCGCTGAACTCATGAAAGAATGGAAGGCTTACTTTGAAGATCTAGCAAATGTCAATGGAACAATTAGGAGTGTAAAAAGTCTAAACCGTTCGGATTGGATGAAAATAGATTTGGATTTGTTCTTGACTGAGATTTGGATTTGGGTTTCGGTTTGGTCTTAAATTACGCAAATCTGATGAGAATTTGTAAGATGCAGTCCCAGAAGGGAGAAAAGAATGTTAAATCTAATAAATTTATATCAGATTGTTTAGATTTGGTAGAGTTTGGTTCGGGTCTTAGATTTGTCTTTAGTGTAGCACGGCTGCAAACTTTGGTTTATCTTATATAGGAAAAAAATCCAAATTCCAAATCCCGAATTTCAAACATATCACCAATCTCGAATCCCAAACCTAACCCCAACAAAACAATATCAGCAATCCTTTGGTGAAAATCTAGACGAAATCCGTAATTAGGAACTAAATGTGATCTATACCCCAAATGCAAACCTTAGATATTTCGTGACGAATCCCAAATGCATTCAAGATTCGTTGCACTCCTACCAACAACTCTAAAAATCACTCAAACAATTTCTCTTCGATCGAAGATTTACCAATCAATCTTGATCCCAATAGGATCGATGAGGTTCTGAAAGCAGTCAAACAACTGAAAAACGGAAAATCTCCTGGAATTGACGATGTCATAACACCTGAAGTGCTCAATTATGGCGCTGAATCTGTGATAAATCAATTATGTAACATATGCAACGAAAAATTTGAAAATAAAAAATCTCCAAAGCAATGTAACACCAAAATAATCATACCACTACCAAAGAAAAGCGATAGAACATTCATGACCAACTAAAAAAGCACGAGTCTCAGGTCAGTCACAGCGAAAACATTCAATCGAATCCTCCTAAACACAATACGAGAACTACTTGACTCACTACTTCGAACAAAACAGACAGGGTTTAGAAAAGTAATGAGCTGCATCGATTAGATACCTGTAGTCCGTAGATATACGATAGCGAGAACGTATATTTGGTGTCATACAGGAGCATCATTTCTTCGAGTACGGTTCTAATTTCTTCTACGTCACATTCACTTACATCAAATTCAAGTTAGTTCAATAGAATAAAAATTTATCAAATAGTTTCAGAAAGTTACATTTTTACTAGAGAATTGAGTAGAAGACTTCGTCTCTCACATGCAAATGTTTGTTCGGAGTACTTGACAAGATCGAGATATTCATGAAAATCCATACAAAAAGTGTACTATTGATTCAAGACGTTTCACACTTTTCTAACATATGTTCAATTAATATCAGCTGACAACATACAGACGACATAGTCAATAAACTTAATCGGCAAACACGGAAAATCCGATGGTTTCTTAGTCTCTATAGTAAAATTTCTATGAAATTCAATCTCATTCAATGAGTGAAGTTGCATGATATCACACACTGGTACCTTAATTAGGTCACGTTGATTATTTCCGACGCCGCTCCTTTCTTCCTTTTCTTATTCGTATTTCCTTTTTCTAATTTTCTTTCTTCTACATCACATACTATCTCTATCTGGGTAAGAAAGAACCGAATACTTCAGTAGATTGTTTGATCATCGCATATTTCAGAAGAAAGAAAAAGTTATTCAACGATCTTTTTCAGGTAAACATCATGAAGCTGATATTCAGACAAAATTAATTTTAACAAAAACGCTTTGCTGAAAACAAGCTAATGAAATATTATATCTATTTTACTTTATCAAGCATTTGCTGTGCTCTATGTTTGGTAAATCCATTCATGCCATTATTGGAAAAACCATTTGAAACGCACACGGAAAAAAATGAGAACGATTCAAAATTATTTCATACTAAAAATGATAAAATTAATTTGCTCGACAGTTCTCAGGCAAAAATATTCCCAGTTCTGATAATCATGACGATGCTGATGAGTCTATTATATTTGTTTTTGGCATGTTGTCGTTATAGTTCACTATTTAAAACAAGTAACTTAATGGAAAAACTGTCTGATACTTCATCGTTGTATGAACACGTCTATTCCCTATCGTTGAACTCATCGATTATTCAATTAGACAATGAGAAGTGCCTTAATACAATTGTATGAATATCGTTAAGTCAATACAATGTGTTTCATAGTAAATCGATTCATGAATTTTATTCTTTATTTTCTGTTCGAGATATATCTTCAAATCCTTACCATTTGTCTGTTTTTTAGTTGTGAACGAAAATCTTCTTTTAACCGAGATCATCATTAGAAAAGAAAAAAATTGATGGTACTATCAATTCCTAATCTAAGTTGTTTCGTTGAAATATTGTAAAACGCCCCTAAGTTGTCAAATGTTATTGAATAAATAAAAAGAAACGTGATGAATTCGAATCATCTCTGTGTAAGTATCATGTTAAAAAGAAAAACATCGTTATCCAATTAGAAAGTGATTGTCTAATGATAATGAAATTCACAACAATAGAGTTCAAGCATTGTACAGGAATCGAAAAGGAAAAACACAAAACTATTCAACATTTTCAAATGAAATACAACTTCAATTTATTGAATAGTGCGTACCCGTCATTCTTTTCTTATTTGCGGAATTGACTAATTCTTTTGAAGAAAATAATTCGTGAAAACTTTAATTAGAAGGTTAACAATCATCTAGCATCCATGAAATATATACCATTTTAACTTAAAGTGACTGTGCCATAACAAGTCCTTACTACTCCGTTGAGCATAGACCAATTTCAAAACTAACTGTTTTACTTCAATATACTTCTGTCGATCTTACCTGTACAAATGAATCAAACAGCAAAATGGGAAAGTATTTTCATCTCTCGATTACGAACAATTATGGCAGTTAACAAATTTTGAAATGAAACGGCAGATTCATTGAATCAAGTTAAAATATTTACTCGAAGTAGAATTTTCTACTACTCGTTTCAATTAGAACTAGACTAAAAGCCTCTTGATATAATCACTAGACAGCAAGATGTCATGTAACATTTTATCGTCTTTTCTGAATCCGGTTATAAGCATAGTTAATTAACATGAACAACAAATGTTTTTGATGACGATAAACATTGCATTTTATTTCTGTGAACATACTAACGATTTATGGACACCTGATTACGCACACAAAACTTCGCTTTTTAAGAAAAGGAACTTTTCCGTGTGCAAACAAATGCTTTGATTATTCCAATAATTGCGTTTGAACAGATGGCGAACATTGATAAAGACAATGCGAATAGAAATCTATTAGATAAGTTTTTGC
Organism: Rotaria macrura; assembly: GCA_900239685.1. Taxonomy (NCBI): domain Eukaryota; kingdom Metazoa; phylum Rotifera; class Eurotatoria; order Philodinida; family Philodinidae; genus Rotaria; species Rotaria macrura. The sequence continues at coordinate 4,744 of OENT01000323.1, forward strand.
TACGATGCATGAAAAAATCCTTAAAGTCAAAGAAAAATCTTTTCATTTACACTCTTTACGGTCAACGCTCTTTAGGAAATAAGTCTGAGCAGTTAATTCAACCGTAGACAATTATTGAAAACTAAGCTCATTTCTTCAAGGTGTTTGTGAACAATAAACATAGATTATTCACTTCTGTTAATCTATACTCGACTGTCAACGAGAAAAAGGTTTCGAGCAATTGTTAAACTGAAGAAAATAATTTTCAACGGTTCGAATCGTTTGCGAAAATATAAATTAATTCTTGTTGTTGGAATACTGCTTTGTGCGTGTTCTACGAGACTTTTAGGTTTCTTATATTTATTTTGCTCATTTACGTATTATGAATAAGTTAAATAGCTAAACAATATCGTTTTGCGTACTCGGTGAATAATAAATCTGAATTGATGAAACGAACGAGAATAAACGAAGCATCTCAAAGTCTGTGCTCGAATGATTTTATTTGTTCGTGTGTGATTAGAAATGAATGTTTCGTGTTGAAAATAAAAGTTCAAGCCAAAAAACAAGTCAAAATGTGTCTATTTCTAAGAGAAAATACACATAGAAAAACCACACACACAAACAAATCGTGCAGAGAACAAGGAAAGCCGAGTAGTTACTGGATTTTCGTATTTTCACGACATTCTTCGATGTTTCAAATATGTGACAAGAGCAACGGCTGCCATGATAGTAGCACTGCCAACAGCTAGATATGGCCACCAATTAGTCGTAGTTGTATTGGTTATCTTAATGAGTGAAAACAGAAAAACGAAGGGAAAAATTCCGTTGAATCAAAAAAAAACACAATGCCAACCTGAACTGTGTTTCTCGTTTGTTTTTGTTGATTTGGTGGTAGATTCGTTGTTGATTTCGGTGTAAACATGCGTCGATAAATTTCTTTCTCATTTTTTTGATAGTTCTCTAATTTAGTTTCACAGACAAGAATCATTTCATTTGCTTTTCCAACATCAACATTCATGTTCGGATTTGAGTTTTGTGTCTGAATAAATGATTTCAACGGCTGAAGAGCTCTATCATATGAACCCAATAGAAAAAAAGCTTTGCCCTGACGAAACAAAGCTTTATTGTTCTTCGGATCATATTTGAGAACGTTTTGGGCAGCAGTTAAGCACTCGTCATATCTGCTTAAAAGTAAATTAACTTGAGCGACATTATTTTCCACTTGAATAAATTGATCATTTAATAGAGATTTATTAGTCTTATCGTTATCACAAGATGCTAATATTGGATTCATATCGACATCTAAAAATCTTAATGCTCCATTGTAACATTGGAGCGATTTCAAGTAGTCTTGTCGACGATAATGAAAATTTCCCATTTGTTTTTTTTTCTCTCCCCAATGAAGTCTTTCGTCAATCGACACTGTTTTTATGTCCACCGGGCTTTGCCAATCGTGTAATTCTAATTCAATCATCATTCTGTAAGAGTTATTTGAACTTATCGGTGGAATATGTTTCTCTTGGCAGCCAATATCACCGTAACAATGTCTGGTATCACTATAGATTAAAACTTTTTCACCGCGATTCATCGTTTGTACTGTTATGTCAATAGCTGATATAATATCACATTCACTGATAAAAAACTTTTCATTCAATACATTTTCAATTAACCGAATCTCTGAAGTTGAATTGTCAATTAATGATAAGTTGTATGAAACTGTTGCCATCGTACTACGTGTTGGACGACTATCACATTCACTTTTCACTAATATCTAAATAGAAGAGTTTCTTTGTTTCTGAAGAATTCGCTGTTTCCGACCCGTTCCTCAACTGAACTGATTTATTCTCCTCCGTGAGTATAGACGTTTTATGTTTCAAATTAGTTGCGCGACTTGATAACGCTGACAACGGTGCTCGTCGGATGCAACTCGGACTCAGACAAGTCTTAAAATCTTTTTACCGGTAACGAATTCACTCCCACTATTTGAATGTCGTTTCCAGTGGATCTGGATCGGAAAATTTCTGATCCAATGAACTCAAGCTGAACTCGAACTCGTATAAGTGAACAATTCACTTTTCTCCCGGTTAGAATTCATGAGACATTTCGAGATAATTATTATTTATCGAGAATAAATCACAAAGCAGAAGAAGAAGCTTATAGATATACAATAGATACGAATTCAGCTCGAATATCGGGCTGAGTTTCTATGTCCTTCTGTGTAGCACTACGATGCCTGACAACAGCTTTAGAAAATCGTCTATTTCTTTACAGAACGAAGAAATTGTCAGATCAATTGACGAATGGGTCGAGATTTCTGTGACTGGCTTTTGTTTTTTGTTTTCAAATTACTTTTTTAAGTAAAGTTTTATTGCGAAGAATATCTTCGCAGTCTGATGGAATGGAATTACTCTTGGATAATAATGTATGATCATGTTGTTCATTCAAATTGGAAGATTGGGTTTCATTGATAACATCGATGTTATTTAATTCGTCATTCGATTGAATTTTGCCTGTTGTTAAATCATTTCGATTGTCTTCTAATGTTTCAGAAACAACATCGGGTAATAGAGATGATTTTAAAGAAGCTTCGAATTCTTCGGCGTTGCTTAAGCTGTGGAATTCACTTAAAACATTATTAACGATTGCGTTCGATTGAATTTCTAATGATGAATCTTCGTTTTCATCGATTGTTGATTCAACTGAATTCTCAACGTCATGTCCTTCGGCGTGACTAAATCCATTCGAAGTTAAGTTTAATTCTATTGAGCAGTTCTTTGGTTCATCACTTGTCGAATCAGCTAAGCTGGCACCAATTTCATTCAAAGTTTCAGGCGAAATCACTTGTGATTCTGATGAATAATCGTTGGTGTCGAGTTTAACAATAGGTGTCTCATTACCATTACAAGTAGACGAATCACCAGACGATCGATCGTTCGTTTCACTACGATCTTCATTTAGTTTTTCATCATTGTTTATCGGATGATTAACAACTAAACTTGTTTCTGATTCTATGAAAGAATCATGTTTAACTTCAGAAATGCCAAGTCCATGTACTTGACTCTTTTCAACAAGAGGAGAATGGTGAACTGAACAATCGCTGTTGTCTATCGCATCACCATGATCTTCCTCGGTATTGTCACTTTCATTCATAGGAGAGTTTTCAGTTGAATTCAGCTGTCGCTCCGTGCAAGATTCATTTGTTTCTGTTTCGGCTAAACCAATATCATTTTTTGTCGACTCGATCGTTTCATTAACATTATCGTCGCTTTCGTCTTCACTATGATTCATCTGGTCTTTGTCTATAGATTGTACTCGTAATTCCGCTGAAGAATCATTTGTTTCATTTCCGACGAAAGAAGTGTCATTTTCATTGTTAGTAGAAGAATCAGCAGATAAATTATGACTCGTATCAATGCAATTATCATTCGGTTGTTCATTATTGTTCAGCGAAGGATTGTCAGTGGAACTTGTTTGCTGTTCTAACGAAGAATCATTTGTTTCGTTTCCAACGAAAGAAGGGTCATTTTCAATATTAGTAGAAGAATCACCAGATAAATTATGGCTCGTGTCAATACGGTTATCATTCGGTTGTTCATCATTGTTCAGTGAAGGATTGTCAATAGGACGAACTGCTTGTGATTCTATCGAAGAATCATCTGTATCAAGAGGAACACCGTTGTCATTGACTTGCTCATCTTTTATAACAGGAGAATTCTGAGATGAAGAATCATTCTGTCGATTACCGCCATCATCATCATCAGCAGCAGCAGCTTGAACGTCATTGCCGCAATTACCAGTCAAAGAATTTTCTGTTCTTGGCTCAAATAATGGAACATCATTTATTTGATCATCGTGATTTACTTCATTTAAACGCTGATCCTCGTCATAATTTGTCTCATCTAAATTTGATTGCGCAGATGGAGTGTCAATTTTACAATAATCATCATTGAGATTATCGAAATCATTTAAATGATTATTACCCGCTGAACTTGCTTGTGATTCCGTTGAACTATTTTTTCGTTCTTTTCCACTCAATTGAGCTGAATCCTCATTCTCCTCGACTTTACATTGATAAATTCCATAATATGGATGGGAATCTTGCTTGTCGTCGTCGACTTGTTCATCAGATGCCGGAACAGCTGAATGATCATCGTTCGATTCCGTGGAACAACCATTCGCTTGTTCAATCGTCAATTCTTGTTGGAGATCGCCGTTTTGACTCGAACTTTCCGGTTGTGTTGTAGAACGACTCTCGGTGGGATTCGGCGACGTGTCTATGGAAGAACAGTTTCTGTCATCAGCTTGATCTAAAACAGTTTCACTTTGATTGTCATTTGGATTGTCGTTCACTTTATCAGATGTTGATTCGGCAGACGAGGCCTTTTCATTCGCTTCTGAATTTTCGGTAACGTTCGTGTTTGATTCGTATTCTTTTGAATATTTTCTCGTAGAATTCATCTGCATTGGATCAAAAGGTTTACCTGGAGGAATTTCTTCATCATCAAGTGCACGCTGGGCTCTAAAATAAATTCGGCAAGAATTATTTCGTCGCTTGATTCTCAAAAATAGATCGATCATTCTCAATAAAATCAATAAAGTGTTTTCTTAAACTCATGTTTTTCACTCAAATGCAGCAATCCTCGAAAATGATGTTCACTTTGTTTACAACGAACACAATCAAAAGGAAAGCCCTGTTGTTTTTCTTCTTCTTCGATAGTATTCACGTTTCACTTCTAATAGCTACACCAATCAAATAAATAAACAGTTCTACGCCTATCAAAAGAAAAACTATTCATCACAACGGTTTTCACATGTAACCGATAGAGCTTCATCAACAGGTAAGCTTTTGATTAGTTTTCAAATATATAAGTTGACCTTCCACCTCTGCAATCAAGTTTTCTTGCGTTAAAAACTTCCCCATTGCATATCCTAGCAAACCATTCAATTTCCTTTATGCTTCTTTCGATTATTTCCATTACAGATTATGAAAATAAAGGACTTGCTATTTCAATCGATGAAAATTAACCTGCTGAAGAGTAGACCAATTTAGCAAAAGTATGCAGGGAGATCAACTCGAATCAATCTGGGCTTCGAAGAGCAATTCGAGCGATGGCAAATGTTTCGTGGAAAGCTAGTCTATCAACGAGGTACTTGTCGGACTGGTGTTCAAAGAATGATCGATAAATTCAAGTTCCGTGACTAATCGATCAGTTTATAGAGATATCAACGAAACTTTCGAACTTAGAAAGCAAAGATTTTCCGAAACAAGTAAACGATAAAGATTGTGGTTTTCCACGAGCAGAACTTCGACATTGCCAGAGTTTATCACCATCAAAATGTACATCTATGATTTGAAAATCGTGTATACGCTGCTGACAGCGGTGATTTTAGACGTGAATGTAAATTTCTTCACATGTTTGTGGTTGGCCTTGAAGTTCGTTTCACATGTGCGTCGTCTTCAGTTATTTTCTAGATTACATCAAGAACTTTTAACGACTGTTACTTTTTATTACGGTTCTAAGATCTCGAAAGTCACTGAATTGTTTTCAATAGGGTAGCACGAAGTGTAACATGCACAAGTAGATGTCGTCGTGGAAAGAAATTTTCGATTGTTCATAAAATTAATGGAGATATCCGAAGTCGGTAATTATTAGAGGAGTGGATTCGGACTGGTCGCATCTGACTGAATTGAAAATTGTCATTGTTGATCTTTCGCAAGGTCACCCTATTGAATATTTTGACACTCAATCGATATTTCCATCTTATTTTATGCAGATTATTTCTTCATATGCAATAGTCAAGATTTCTCGTTCGTGTCATAAAGCGAAAGTGTCGCTTCAGCTGAGCAAGGTTCGATTTCTAAACGAATTCACTTTACAAATGTAAAACAGTAGGAGTCGTCGCACCAGAAGAAGATTTAACTTTTTTTGCTGAGTAAGTTAACCGTGATAGATCTAGCTCTGTTAAAATAAATCAACGATGCAATTATCCCCTCAGCCTTTGATATTGCTAAATATTCTAGTTTACAAGATGGCTGAAAAATCTTTAAAAAAACTAATTTTTCCTAAGTCCAGCAGCATGAAGAAGTCGTGTAAGAAGTCATTAGAGTTCAAACGAGACATCATGCTTTCTAAAGTCAATAATGCGGAAAATCGAGAGATGGCGAAACTTTTAGAATCAACAAGAAACACTTCCCTCGCTCGAACTATACAACAAATGAAGAGTTTGTCCGAACATCAATCGAGAAAGATAGATAAGTGTGACGAAATATTCGTCTCTCAGTTTAACTTGTCACTGAACTCCTTCGCTGTCCCAAGCAATAAATGTCAGTCATAGAGTAGATTTTTTTTACTATTCAACTGTCGACATAGTAGTTAACTTTGCATAACTTGTTGTTCTTAATCGAATTATCAAGAAGGAGCTTTTAACCTAATGTTGACTGAGCAGTAACACTTAATATCGATTTTTCTTCTTCATTGTTTTATTGATTTCAGCATCAGTATCTAGATCGATCGATATTCATTTTCTTGGGAAAATTCAACTGTCGTTTCGCCACACAGACTTTTCGTGCAATAAATCAAGTGAAAGTATGAAACTCAGAATGAGACGACAGGCGAAGAAAACGTGCGATGACAACTAAATACACAGAAGAAATGAGATCTTGAATAGTTTTGTCGTTTTTTAATTATTTTTCAAGTTGATCAAAGTTCAATTTCTCGTGCACAATTAAACTCGATCGATCACTCTATGAAACATAGTAATCGGGAGGCACTTTCTTGTTCAGTAATTCAAACAAATTAACTTTCTTAGCACAGCAAACCAATAGGAGAACGGCAAATGCAATAGGGTTCGAAAAATAACCAGCGTCGCTATTTAAATGAAATGTCAACATTACAAATGAAATTCGAAACCCCATGGAGACGAACTTTAACGACGAATATCCCCATTGTTGTATATAGGCCAAACGACAGTCCTTATCGATTATTTAGAGAAACGGTTCTTCTCAATGACTTCTCTTAGCACAGATCTATGTCGAAATTCTCCCTGGTTCATTAGACCATTGATTGAGAACGAAGTAGCCAATACTTTTCTAAGTCGGTAAGAAGACTTGAAGAAAGATTGAAACAAAGTCAGTGTAACTATGGTTAAATTTTTAAAAGATCCAACTAGAAACATGTGCTACTGTTGATAGTCTAATTTGAACTTCTGCAACGATTGCAAAAATACTAAATCTCACTCATGAAATTACTCTTTCTCACTTCGTGAACAACAACTCGTTTTTAGTTTTTCAAAGTTTCATCGATAATGAGCAACTCTTTTTCCTACGTGTTTTCCTAATCCTCAACGATCGTCGACGAAAAATTGAAAGTCAAGTATTGTGTCGTGATGCATCAATTCCGAGTTCGTTCTAATCTCAATTCACAAAATCAATATTCATATCCTATTGTATTTTTCCTTAAAAAACATCCGTAGTCCCATTTTCTTAACTGCTGCACGATGGAAAACAAAGCAGCTTTTTGATTAAGGTTCTTTCCCTAAAATTTACGAAACTGAATTTTTGAACTCGGGTTCGTTTCTAACGAGTGCTTTTTCTCATTTAGAGTAGAATAAATTATAAAAAAAGTGCATCAAGCTGTCCATTGACAAAAAGAATCTCTTCTGTTGGCACAAAGCTGAATTCCTCGATTTAATTTAGCGCGCAGATTCGACGATTGTTAGAACTCACACACTATCTTCAGTTGTAGTATGTCTTGTCCGGAATTCAAGAGTGATGAGTGTTAGCTAGATACATCAGTAAGAACAACAGATAACGACTAACGAGGTTCAACAATCGATGAGAAGGTCCCGATCTTATTCGTTGGAAGTCAAATGTTCGCTTCAAATGACATTGTCATAGTTTCCATATAAAGAAAAATAAATCGACTGGTGCAAAAGCGACTATTTCCTGGAATCTAATGATGTGATTGATCATAGCGCGAACGATAAACTAGTGAAGATGAGCCGTGCACTCATACAACAGACATATTGACAACCGGTCAATTTTTCGATAGTATTTATTAGTGTGTAAAGTTTACTTACTCAGCAAATCGTCAGGATATCGAGGTGAAACTGTTCCTTATATTTTGATCGAACTACTACTGATGTGTGATATTCGATCTCGGAAAGGTCAAACTATGCAAATGTCTGCGTAACATAAGTATTATGGGAGTGCAATTTTGCTTATTTTTAGCAATTCCAATCATAGTCGGTCTAAGAAACGCAAGAGACTTCTCGTTTTCCGTAACTTCTGTTGATCCTTAAATTTCTTTTTGCTCTTTCGATGGAGATAATATCTACTTAGCTAAACGATAAAACAAATTCGGCCGTGTATGACCTCCGAGCAAACATTTAATTGAAATAGCAAGTGTCTAAAACGTTGGACACCGTCAAACAATCTTATTGAGATTCTCAAACTTCTAATATTGAGTTGATTTCTTTGTCAGTGTTCGAATACATTTCTTTAGCTTTGAGCGGCTATACTTTGTCAGGCAATCAAATTTTGAAGTTGCCTTTTGCCCTGAAAGATTCCTTAGAAATGAAGCAATGTTTTATTTGAGGAGAAGTTCTGAGAAGACAGAGACATTTTTCGAAACATTGCTCGACGTCACTTGATCGGATCGGTACACAGTTTAGCTAAGTTAACCATGCAAGTTGAGAAGATCATTATCGGAATAAAATGTTCAACTGTAGATCTGAACTTGTTCTATGTAATGTACATATCAAATTCGAAGCAACATCGAAATCGGCACACCGTTTTGTGAATATGCTATACGAGATTGGGTTGCGAAATAACTTTCTCTTCGATAATAATTAATAGAAGAACGCGCCGACTTTGCTTCTTTCGATGGACGATATAGTGGACAGATGGCACTGCTGGTTTATCATTGAATTCCTAGTCAAACCTATTTGATTCTGGCACGAACATCAGTTAAGATGTCAGCTAGTTGATTCGTTTCGATGAATAACTAATTTGAACATAGTTCACATACCTAGTATCAGTCAACGAGCCTTATCATTTTACTTTTATGAGACAACAGACATCACTCGGCTGTTATCGTTTCTAGTGAAATATTTCTCGTCATAGCTTAGGTCATTTTCTTAACCTGATGCCAAACCTAAACTGTAACTTCAGTAGAAAAGATAAAAAAACTAAACTACTTAGAAACATCTGCTGAGCTGAATTTATCTATTGAGTTAAACAAATAAGAATTGAGATGAAATCAACGAACTTGGCTTGATCGGAATTTCTTCGAATAGTTGGTACTGGATTATAATCAGTTCCATTTTTTGAATAATGTTGTTGGCGAGGCGGTTGACTGAAATTGTCGGCTGATTGATTTGTTGATTTCACTTCTTCGATTGATTCATTTTCACCGACTGAGTTGTCCGATGTTGGAATATTCGATAAATTTTCGAGTTTACTCAATTCACCATGCGTTTGATTGTCTTCTGTTGTATATGAAATTTCATTATTTTCTTTGGAAGAATCCGAAGTTGATTCGTCCATTGAAGAATCAGGTGATCCATGTTTCGTTGCACTGTCTATTTGACTGTGATCGCTCATTCGATGTTTTTGATTCTGATTGATTTAATCTAGAACAAAGAATCTCATCTGATCAGATTTTGTCTTCCATGAAATGTTTTGTTTTTCTAGAAAACAAAGAGGAAAAGTTCGTTTGTCTTTCACTTCGATGATCTGTGTGACGATGAGCTATTTTTATGATGTTTAGTGTTGATTTCCGTCGTTATGAATTCTTTATTTTGATTAATTAATTTTCTCTTCGATGAAAAACATGTCGGTGGATCGTAATCAGTTCCGATGTCATTCGTTGAACGTTTTTCTTCATCAATGCGAATCAGTTTAAAGCCTAACATTGAAAACGTTTCATCGGAAAAATCTTCATTGGTTAGATTCGCACAAGAAACTATTTTCTTCAAAGCCTTTTGCACTTGTTCATAACTAGAAAACAAATTTCCATCGATATATAAAACGAAAAACAAAAACTGAAACCGTTGTTGAATTTGTTGTGTCTGTTGATCGATGACTAGTTGCCGTTCGGCTAATCTTGCGTGTTCACCTCGAATCTGATGGAGACTTTCTTTAATCGAATGATATTGTTTTACCAATGTTGTTTGATGAGTTTGAAGACCTTTCAGTTGTTCTTCTAATTCGTGATTCTCCTGTTCAACCGAATTACAGATTGATTTCAGTGAACGTTCACTTTCTTCATATGTTCGGAGTGCTTGTTCAAGAACATTTTCTGTTCGTGCCGTTCAAGAAGTTTCAAATTCAATCAATCAGATTTATTGAGAAAAATATTTTTAGTTAAATGATTTCCTACCTACCGATGAATGAGGACACTCCATTAGTCAACTTATTGAACAAAACAGAAAACGAATTCAATCAACTTCACGCGAAATTCTTTCCACTCATTGTTTCCAAATTCAATAAACTGTGGATTCTTCACAGGACACGATCATAGACGTTTATTTTCCAATCGTATCTATTCATTTGCTGTTTTTACCATTTATTTTATCTTTCTCGATCACACTAAAATTTATTTTTATCTTTTCGAATTAGATTTTCAAAAAAATTATATTTAGCTCCATCTACAGTTGTTTTTATTCGACCGCGTTTATTGAACACAGACCAACCAATACGTGTACTTCAACGGCCATCGTCATCTTCATCTTCAACTCGTAAATTACCATCGATTTATTTATATTTATAACGTGTTCTGTTGTTTTTCTCGTCGACTGATTCAGTTTTTTCTCGCTCGAAACGTAGAAAATATTGAGTTGCCCCTTGCTTTGTTTCAGATCAAATCTCTTATAGAAAACGCGGAGGATGATATTTGGCGCTGCTACAAAGACTGGGTCAAGATTGTTTCAAGTAAATAATTGATTTTCAAAAGCTCTCGTTCGATTGAACTTTGATAATTTAGAAATATGATTTAATTAATTCATCGATCAACAAAGAACGCTTTGCATTCAACGCGGCTGTGTTCATGTCCCTGATCGGACTTGGAGTGTCAGTCTTTAGCACGAATAAATTATTCATCGCCTCATCATCGACGCGATCAATGTTAAGCAAGTCGCAGTAAACTCGTCTCTCATCGTTTGCGTTCGAAATCTTTTTTGTCTTTTTCTGCATAATTCTATGCATAAGAAGAATATTATGTTCCTCACAATAACATGCAACTGAGACAATAAATAAATCAATAGTAAAACTTGCTCGACTTGTCTTGTTTTTTAGAGTTTTATTTTTCTGCTTGCCCTATTAAATTCATGTGTGAAACGAATCTATGAAAATCTAAATGAGTTGTCTATTGATTTATTTTAATAACAATAAAAGAATTTCAACGGACCTCGGTTAAACTCTTTCATCGTTCATCCAGAGATCTGTCGAAGTCAGTATCGATTGACGAGGCGACTTTGTACTCGAACAAAAATCTATTCTTTCGATGGACTTTCTTTTAAATTTAATTTTTAATTAAACGAATTTTCCGATCAGCCAATTCAGTTGAAACTGAATAAGCAAGCAAAGCAGTCGAGTGGAATGGAAGCCATAGAAACAGACATTCCATTGGGCGCAGTGAAAATAAAAGCATACTGCGTATTTCTTTTTCCACCCTGGAGAAGCATCGATTGGCATAATCTCGTATCTCTTTTACATTTTCTGCCACAGGTTTTGCATCGAAATACCTTTTTGACAAGTGCAATTCAAGGTCACTAGTCACAGGACGAGTTTTTTTCTTCAGGTATTTTGTTTTTTCTACAATAGAATTAAGCAAAAAGACTCCTTTGCTTTTCTACGAGAAAGTGTCCAATCATGACATATTTTTCTTTCTGATTCATGCAACATTCCTATTGGAATGCACGCAAATCATTTTCAAGTATTCATTAATAAACATGTGAATATAATAAATAGTTTCTTCTCGGTCGAATGCAGAATAGGATCTCTCTCTCTCTCTCATCTAAAAACTTTTAACAGGCTTGAAACATATTTTACTGAAACAGGTGTTTAACTAAATCAAGTATCCGACAGTATCTCTTGCATCTCAGTGCTAAGTTTCACAAGGAGATTTTCTTTATTTTAATACGCTTTCTTTTTTCTTCGAACCAAAATCATTTGAAAAACAAAAACAAAAATTTCTTCGTTTCCTGTGAATTTTCCATAGTTGCTTGTCTTCTTTGTTTTGGAATCGATATGAATCCAGTGAGAAGTGGTGAAAACTAAAACCCCACGTCTGGCTGTTCTTCTGAGACCGGCGCTTGATTTCTCATTTAACTGCATTTTCTTCTAAATCTACTCTGACTCGTTGTTTCCTAAGTGCCGCAAAAAGATAATTTCACCATCAATAATAATCGAATCGACCTGAGTATTCTCAGCGATTCGCTCTATGCTGATCTTTGAACTTAAAATATGCCTCATCACCGATCCTAATTCATTGTTTTCTGCAATATCCTGTATTGATTTGACAAATGTTTCAGCTTGCATAGTTGTTATGCCACACCATATGTTTCCTATCAATTGTTCCTGTCGGAATATAAAATTAAGTTGTTTTTTTTACAGAGCTAATGAAGATGCCGAACAATCGAGAAGCATTGGAAAAGGATAATGATTTCATACGAGTCTCTAGAACTAGTTTTGATTTCTTTGTAATAAGACTTCTTTTCGTCTTGCATTTTTGTTCTTGCCGGTGTCGCTTATGTTCCACTCGTCATCAGTCGTTCTGGTTGCAATTAGTTGTCTATAGAATCTTCTAAATCTTTGATAGGAGTTAAATGGCATGATATGCTTGACCATCCCGCCACTGTCAACAAGGTCATAGCAGATTCGAACGATGACGGAGAACATTGTCGTGCTTGAAAATCCCGTTTTTATTTTATGTATGAAATCTATTTTCAATAACTGAAGACAGATCCTTCGCTCGTAATCTTAAGCTACTGTGTTCCGTTGATTTTGTCAAAGTAAATCAACGACGGCTCATTGCAAAAGAACAAGCAGTCACGTAATTGCGAAGAGTGCGAGACCTTCTACTGCATTGAAATGAAGTGAAATGAGTTATCACTTCAGATCCTATGATTTCATTCGTTCAACTATCATGTTTATTGATCTTGACGAGCACGAGAAAGCTGTCATGTCTCGTGAATGTGTCTTGATTATGCTCCTCGACTGTCTTTGTAGCTTTCATAACTCTTATTTATCAAATCCACATGAAATTCTCTTTGAAATTTACGAGTTTACCATACTAAACCATTGGATCAGATCATAGAATTTGATTCGTGCGATTGTACTGACAACACATCAATGAAGTTGATTGGGTGTGGGTGGGGTTCCTTCCTTTCAATAATGACCAGTTTCATTTGAGGGTAGTGGTTTTTGTGTTGCATGATCGTCGGTAAGATGCAATACCTTGTTTGACACGACAAGAGGAGTGGCAACACAACCGTAACTCAAATTAGATATCAGTATGAGCAATGCCTTGAAGTCAATTCCAACTATTCACAGTTACTTTATCCTAGGTCATTGCGACTAACTATCGAATGACTTTTCATACACTCAATTATTCTCGTGAAAAACTCTTCACAGTCAATGGAACAATGTGATTGCATCTCTCACTTTATGAAAGTAATGTCGAATCAGTAACACATTTCGAAAACAATAGAAAACATCAACACACGGTAGATCACACTATAATTTTGGTTAGTACTAAGAATGAGGAAATCGATCTGATACGACGGTCGCTGGTATTATTGGATAATGACAATTGTTTTTCTTTAAGTAAAGTGACGATGAGAAATCATCGACTCTTCATAGATGCAACTGAATCAAACAACAAATAACCATTTGTAGTCAATTACTTATTTCGGTGGGATAAGGAAGAGAAAGAGGAAAGGTATTGAGATGTTTCCATGCAAGAGAGCTCATCGTAACAATTAGGAGTGTGAAGGAATTTGGGAGCCCGAAAATTGCGCACGACGAAAGTTGCGCACGGAAAGATGCGCACGAAGTGTGAAACGTTATCAAATATTTAACGAAAAAAAATTTTTATTGACTTTATTTTATTTTTTAAATCATATATTGAAACATATAGACTTGTGAACAGAGAACAAAATAGACACCTAAACTATCGTGATCATAGTGAATACATGGTTATAATGGATATTTTTAATGAGGATATCTAATTTAGAGTAATATTATGTGCTAAACCGTGATTTGATCAATAATGTTGCGATGGGGATTCGATACCAGATTTTGTAAACGGTTGTCAAGATGTTGATATTTTTTTTTCTTTGAAACCGGTTCAACACCATTAACGGTCGACCTTTCTCTGTAGTAGTAAATTGAACAGCAGTAGACATGATTGAATAATATAGAGAATCATCAGTTCTGTTAGTTCGATCTCTTGTGTGTTCTTTTATAGAGAACATTTTGTTCTCAAAATGAGCTTAACTTGATTGGGTCAAAGTATCAAACGGATCAGTTATTGATTGATCAAAAATCGTTAGTCATTTGACAGGATAATCATCTCTACCTATTATACATCTCTCACCATAACTCATATTGAATTTCGATTAAAAATGTTCGAATGTTTCCCTGTATCTTTTGTTGTTTTGATTATTTTCTAATACGAAACAAAAGTTAAATATCTCGTGCGCATCTTTCCGTGCGCAACTTTCGTCGTGCGCAATTTTCGTAGACCCAAGGAATTTGCAAGTTCAGAGCACGAAGTTTTTATTTTTCTGAATGTCATTTAACGCATGGAGAGAGATCGACAATTAGTCAAGGGTCAACTCCAGTAACTCTGATGACAAAAAGTGTCAAATTCAGAGTTGCTAATTGCTCATCGGTGCACGTGACTCTTACGAATGGAATTCGTTTTCGTTTAATGTCTTCGCAGTTCATGTCACGACTTGATAATAATTTAACCGTCTTCAAGGATTCGATTTCGAATGAACATCCCCTGGTTGATGAACCTTCATTAAATAAGAAAAACTTTCGATTTGTTTTAGTGACTATCACCAACAGTGGCAAAGTCGCCCGCTGAACTGATTGGAGACGAACCAGCAGGTTAACATGACAAAGCTTCATCGATGATTGAATGGATTTGTCATCTTCGAAATACATTTATGAGACTTCTATTTCAAGGAAACATTTCTCATCCATAGAATGATTCGTTTCGAGACTACACCACAGAAAGACGCATTCGTATCAGTAACAGACTCTTCGTTATTAGATATCGCCGCATTCAACAACAACTACACATATTCAAGTCTAAAAAACAACACGCTGTTCCGTGTCACAGAAAATCGATCGATGACTTTGTCACTTAAATCACACTGCATTTATTTCTCGAAATGTTAGAAACTCGACTACTATATATGTACGCCAGTTATTGATACTGCTTTGCTCCGTCATGCCGATGGCAACAGTCGAAATAAATGAAGAAGAAAATTTTATCTTAAAAATCTAAACATTGCTTTTATTTAAGAATGTTCAACGAAGAGTAAATACGTAACTGCAGCTCGCAGTGCGATCCGAGTTTTCTCTCTTGACATTCATCCCTGTATAGGTGCCGACTCTTATCGACGTTGTTTCCGACAAGCAAGCACAATCGAATTCATTATCAAATCGTCATATTTGGGAGGAGTGCCATTGAGCGAAAACAAGTTCCGTCACGCACTTCAACAGAGAATACTCGGATCCGCTGCCATCTCTACTTACGTAAAGTAAATATGGCTTATATGGGTAGCTACTCATTGAAAACGAGTTTCTTAGCATCATCTACGGAAGCGCAAATCCGAATTCAATTTAATTCGTAACAATAGAAGCTATGCTAAGAGTTCAAACGAGTTGAAACTGCGTCGATGATGAAATAGCGAAATTTGACTTTGACCCTAAGAAAGTAAACAAAGAAACTTCGACGATGAAACCTATTTTTACAAATAATTAGATGTCATTATCGAATGCGGTACACGTTGTGATCTGCATGTCAATCTGTGATTAGTGATGTGTTCGAAAATTTTCTTAGTGTTCGATCTATTCTTCACGCTTCAACGAAACAAAGACTCGATCCACATAGACCAGTTTTTCGTGGGCATTGTTTATTCACGTGTGTACATTTCCGGACTCCTGCTCGATTCACTCTATCGTTGATAAGTCAATGAAATAGTTGAACGAAATCTACTGCTTCTGCTCGTAGTGAACTTTGAAATTGACGTTCTCTGCATTTCGAGCAGAAATATTTTTTATTTCAAAGAAATGAATTTTTCAATCAACATGCTCAAGCCAATGAAACTGTCCTTATCAAATACGATGAAATAGCGAATCGTCATTATTGAGTTAGCTATATTACAGTTGCGATTGTCAGATGGAAAACATATTTCGGTTTCAATTCAAATAAATGTTACAATTTTCGAATGAAATATTCATAACGTTTAGTAATTTTATCCATCAACGGAATATTTTCTCGCTCGAACTTCTTTTTATTAAACAGTCGTGCGACTATTTGCCTGCTGCAAATAAAGAATGATTAACTATGCATAAGGAAGACAGACTTGTTTATGGAAAAGTCTAATATCATAAATGAACGAATGCGTTTGATACATGTCATTGGGCTCGGTGTAATGAAAACTAATCGATGTTTCGCTGATCGCTTCATAACCCTATTGAGAATAAAACCCGATTCGATGAACAGAACAGAACGAGGAGACTTACGAAGACAACATGATGGAACGGTCTGAAGTAGACCCATTCTCGCTTGGTTTGATTTATCGGCCCGTTGAAGTGAACGCGCCACGGAAGTGGATGAAATCTTTCTCGCGAATCTTCATCGACCGTTTCTCCGACTAAAGTTAAATCTTTAGTTACATGATACGGCTCCTCTTTCAGGATTTCTTTTAAACATTTTCCAACCATCATGTCTTCATTCGATACATTGCATTTACTGTAGAACGAGTCATTTTTAGCGTGCGAACTAAACAATTGAACAGCTTGACGTGTTAAAACGTATCCAGCGCCTCCACTCACGTAATAATCTTCACGAAATCTGAAGCCATAGAGCAATGGAATCGGATGTCTTCTATTAGAACAAGAAGCATTCATTTTCAGTAAATAAAAACGACGATGATTGCGATAGTATTTACCTGATTGTGCTCATCAAAAATCGGAGCAAATTTTCTACAATAATATACGTGTCGTCATCCGCTTTGAGATACCAATCGTAATTAGGATGAGCTTCACTAAAGTAAATCAGCGATGAACGAACTTTATCGGACAGATGTAAATAATCTTCATCGGGCAATGTTGAAATGTTTTCTATGGGTAAATCACAAATGTCAGACGAAAGTTGTTCATGGTCACAATTTATGCTTGAGTTCAATCGACTGACGAATACAAAGTGACCACAACGACGTCCCCAGGTTTCGAAAACGGCGCGCCCGCGAGTGTTCAAAGTCAGTTGATTCGTTAACACAAAACAAAATAAACGAGACCGATATTTATCAACTTTGAAAAAATGAATCGCTTTTAACAATCTCCTTCTTCTCCTCGCTGCTATTTAACTTACTCAAACAGCTTTCTTGTCTCGTTAAAAACAGCAAAATAACAATTGAGCATACGATTAACAAGAATATAATCGATCGAAAAGATCGAATGTATCTTAGGGATCGAAGAAAATAATAACCACGACGATTGCTCAGCATGTGTAACATGTACTACTGAAAGCATGTTAGAGAAGGGGAAGAAAAAGAAAACGAACGAACTACATTTGACAAACGAGAAAGAAACGATGCGCTTCAATGAATTCCTCGTGCCCTTTGCAAAAAAGCGACAATCTTTGCTTGCTCTTTTCTCCTCATGACAAATCCACAGAACTACGGAATAGACTAAGTCAACTGTCTCATTTAACCTTTTAAAAATTCGAAAACATCTACGCTCTCCTTACTAGTATGAAACAGATATCCAACAAATCAGAGTTGCTTATTGACAAGCATAAGAAGACATTGCGAGTTTCGATCAATTATCAACAGTCATGTATTAACAAACACATCGATCTAAATCTTCTGCAACCATGCTCGAGCAACTATAATGACATTGTCTGTTACTTGGAGTGATCCACATGTTAGCAGAAATCGGTATGATCTATTTAGGACGATGACAATCCATTTATCTGACTTCTCACCATGATATGTGTAAGTTCAAGGCCGTTGTTGTAATATTTCACGGGAAATGTCTTCCTTGTTACTCACTCTCCTCACATACTTGTTCAAAATCAGCGATGCCCAAAAAGAAGTCTCCGATCAGTTATAAGTCTTACGGCATTGTTCCAGTTGCAATTTTTATATAATCTATGTTGAATACTTACGTACATGACAACGACTAACAGTCCGCTCGACTAATTAGTTAAAAGTGGGTTGGTATGATCAAGTTTAACATCATTCGCGATACTTTAATGCAAATAATGACATTAGTTATTTGCTGCTCAAATTGATTGTTACGGAAATTCATAGAAGTAGACTATGATCATAGGTATTTGTTCGATTCATTTGTTATTTAGAAGTTTATGTCTCTATCATAGACATGAATAGACTTGGTTACAACTACAGAAATGGTTAGATGGCAGATAATCATTTTGATATCATAAATACGATTGGCAGGATTGAATAACATCCTCAAAAAACGAGAAATCACTCCATTAGCAGCAGAAATGCTTCAACCCTTGCCTCCCACACTAGCTACGATTAAGTCAAACAGAAATACTTTTCAAGAAACGGAATTCATTTTCTATGGGGCTATTGCGCATAGAAATCCTAGATTCATGTCCACGTCTGCAAGAACAAGTTAAAAGAAGTCAAGTGCAATGATAGTAACTCGTAGATGTATATGAATATTTATTCCAGCCTTTTCATTTCTTCTTGCTTGAGTATGCCTTTGTGTTGTTTGAACAATTTCTGCTTGAAATGATCATCGATTTCTTACCCCTGCTGTTCATTGCTGCATGGACTGTAGACCGTTCTTCTAAGAAAATATTAGTCAACAATTCAGCTGAATTCTTCGCATCGGTTATTCTACTGCCATGACAAGACAAACACGGGTCGTTTTCGGATTCTGTTCATTAGAGAAGCTTTTGAAAACTTCTGAAGAAATGTCATTTATTCAACATACACTTGTTGGCATGTCAAAATCAAGACTCTGCTCTAAATTCTCACTTGCTCGCAGCTGTTCTTAAAAAAGTATTCGATGCCGGATTCTGATGACTGAACAAAACTCTTGAGAAAATATTCATTCGAAAAAATAAAGAAAGCAATGAAAAGCGCACATTATTGTACTAGAAGAGTTTAATGAATGAGTCGAATTCGCGAACTCTGCCATTGAATCGTTGTTTTCAGCAGAACGTTCGTGAAGAAAAAACAGCCACTCTAAAGAATAAAATGCTCGTGCGTCACTTATGAATTATTTTCAGATGATAATTAGTAATTTGCGAACGTCCCAAAGATCCATCGAAGAAATTCGTGTAAATACTTATTTTACAATTCAACAAATTCCATTGAGTTTCATGACGATAATCATTCGCTGATCCATCGAAACGAATCATTTTCCAAATAACTATATAAAATACTTTTGAAAAGTTAAGCTTTCATTTTCATACTGAATTAGTACAGACGTCTACGTGTTGTTTTTCTTCACTAATTGCCTTTTGTCATTTCTCTTTACCGATCAACTGTTTGAATGTAAGAAAGAATTTATTCAATAAAAACGTTCGAAGCCAGTCGAACACATCAAAGGAAAAGATTTGCACTGGCATGACATAGTTCATCAACTGTGTCTTATCTAGCTTCGGAAGATCCTTCACAGTCTTATCTAGTTGCTATACTATACTAATGTCCTAAGCGCTTTAAAGATCATTTCGAATTCAGGCAATATCTGATGTCCGGTTTCAATCTTCACCAAATCACTTTCATTTTAATCTTCAAGAGTATCGACGATCAGCAGAAAAATGAACAAAACAAAACGTTAGAAACCATTTCAACGTACTATTCTAAACAGTACGACTTCGTCGTTTGACGTACACATTCCTCATGTGTGCGTTCGATTCGAAATATTCTTTTCTTTCAAAACACTCTTGTATTTTCTTTTATCGTTGTGATCCTGAAGTTAGACACGTGGATTTATCGAGTAAACATACACGTTCTCTTCTCTTCTCTTCTACGAACACAATCATTGCAGATTCGTTCACTAGAGAATACAATTCATTCGTAATTACTTTGTTCTCTGTGTGATGGACGACTAAAACGCTAGCGTCATCTATAGTGTAATTAAGAACACGAAAGAATTGCATTTTATACGAAAACAAATCGTAGAAATGAATTATGCCCATGAAAATTGTCCAAAGATCGTTCGAGTCATTTCTACGGAAATTTCTTTTCTGAAAACAGACAATATTTGAATTTGATTAGTCAATGTGATGAGCTACTTGGAGAAAACCACTCAGCTACCTTTGTCTGATGGCGTTTATGATTAAATTCGCAAGCAGTCGTCGAGATATTTTGTTAAATAACAGTATGAAAAGTCTTGCTTGATCATAGACGATCGTCGAGTGAAAACAAGAGTTATTTATCGAGAAGACTAACGTCTCCGTTATATTGTATATACACTAACAATGTAAGTTGTTTTATTTTGACACTGGCTGAAACTTTTCTTGCGAGAATATTTTTCGTTTGCAGGAAACGACATCACGAAGATAATCCTTATTCGTTGACTGAGAATCCTGGTGACGGTGTAACAAGTCATTCAATGGCAAAGCGAATAGCAACAAGAAATAGTTCTCAATTGAAGTATTGATTCTATTTCGACAATAAAAACGCATGACATATCTTAAATGTTCTATTCTAGTTCAACAAATAGTCAGCCTGTTTCGGATAACTATTCTCCACCTAGTTCGAATGAATCTGATTCTTCATCGTCAACAAACTCGACGTCTTCATCGAATTCGATTCATTCTCAATTATGTACATGCCCGAACTCCGATTGCGTCATTCACGATAATCGACGCTCGACAAATATTCCTTTAGAATTAACATCGACTGTAAATCCAACCTATGGAAATAATAACCTTTTACTTTACTATGCGCATCTAGAAAGATGTCGTCGACACGGCCAAAATATTCATCAGCACACATCTTCGTCTTAACCAAAAATATATCGATGATTTTTCTTTTTTATTTATTTGTTTCTCTCTCTTTTTTCTGTATTAGCTTATGCTAAAGCGAAAAACTGGAAGCCTTTGGACAAAGTCGAGATTCGTTTGTTTTAAAATTCTAGATATTCAGATGTCAACTGCAGCGGAACCATCTCGTAACGACGGCCGAGCACTCGAAACACGACAAACAGATACTATTTGTTTGTTTGATGTCGATGGAACAATAACTATGCCAAGACAGGTAGTTATTAAAAAAGAGAAGTTTCCAAAGGTTTTCTTCGTTTTCTTCTCCTAAGGTAATCACATCTGAAATGGACGAACATCTTCAGAAACTCAGACAAAAATGTCTTATTGGTCTTGTTGGCGGATCGGATATCGCTAAAATAGCCGAACAAATAGGTGGGTTGCAAGGTTAGTTTTTAATTGAAATTTATATTTATTTGAAATCTATTGCCTGAATACGTGTGTACACGTAGCCATAGCTAAATATGATTATGTGTTTGCCGAAAATGGTCTTGTAGCTTATAAGAACGGGAAACAATTTTTCGAAGAAGTATTTTCCTTGTTTGTATTTGATGCTCGTCCAATAGTTTGTATTTGACTTACAGAATATTCAAAAGCACATTGGCGAAGATGATTTACAAGCATTGATTAATTATTGTTTAAAATATTTATCTGAAATCAAGCTACCATTTAAACGGTACATTTTCCCCACTGAAACGAGAAGCAAATGACGGACAACGAAGATAATTTTCGAAAATCTTTTTTTCAAATTAGAGGAACGTTTATCGAATTTCGCAATGGTCTTATCAATGTATCGCCAGTGGGTCGAAACTGCACGAAGCAAGAACGAGACTCATTCGAAGCCTATGATTTAGTACGTTGATTTCATGTTAACGCTAAGTCTCTCTTCGAATTAATTAATTAAGGAACATAACATTCGTCGAACAATGGTTGAACATCTCAAAGAGAAATTTTCTCATATGAAACTTGTCTTTTCTATCGGTTAGTTCTAATAGAATTCATTTGAAATGAGTCAGTCTCATCGACACCGACACTTATCGTTTCTAGGTGGCCAAATTAGCTTCGATGTTTTTCCGGAAGGGTGGGACAAAACATACGCGTTGAAACATCTGCAAAGTGAAAACATTTCCAATATCTTTTTCTTTGGTGATAAAACATTCAAGGTAAATCCGCTCTCGTTTATGAAAAACAACGATTGAGAAAATCGCAAGTGTCCTCGAAGGAGGAAACTATGACTTGTTTGATAATCATTGTCAATACATTGAAAATACTTGTTCTAAACTTGGAAAAATAATTTTACTTTATCAGCCGATTTCCAGCAAAGATCACTTCGGCTTACACTTAGGATTAAAACATTTATAGTCTGGAGGAAACAGAAGAACTCGTTATCGACCCTTTTCTATGCGACGATCAGGACAATTCTACTCGGAAATCTCATTACAAAACTTCCAACGAAAATAAATGTTTCGACAAAAAAAATCGATTTTCTTCGACTCACATGCGACCTTTATTTTCTTATAAATTCTCCAAGGTCAATCTAATTCTGTAGGTTGATTGATATTTCGGTCTTTTACTTCGAATTTTATACGAAACATCTGAACCCTCGTCGTGTAAGGCATGCTCGTTCAAGTCATCGTTTTTCCTTCGGTGTATTTCTGTTAAGTTTATCGAATAGTAATAACAAGGGCTTTTTCATCTGTGGATTTTCTTTTCTGTCACAGTCACGTCTATCTACCGTTCATCATTACACATTGAGCATCAACAGTGACAAAACTACGATAGAACTCAGTAAAGTTAGACTACTTCAATTTCCGTTGATTCTGACTACTTTCTGACCGAGCAGTAGACATGGAGTTCGTGTACAGCCATCTACTCCCATCTAGAACGGAAATCTCGACATGGCTCAAGTCTTTGTTTTGCAGCTACCAATCAGCGTCAAAGTTAATAAGCATGTGCACCTAAAAATTCATATGCTTATTTTCATTCGGCTGACATACTCACTTGTGTGAAGGCATCGAAAAAATAAACAATGGACTTGCAAGCAAAAGAAAAGCACAAAGCAAACTTAAAAAATACCATTTGAAACATCACTGTTTGTTAAGGCAAACCATGTTGGTTATCATATCATGCATCTACGATGCAGATTTCAGATTCACAGAAGAAACTGATGACGCCTGTACGCGTGTCATGAGAAAAGTGAATGCATACATTTTGAACATGTTTTCTCTAACATAATAAAAGTACTTCCCTTTTTCTTCTACTCAACTGCTTGTATTAAATTTGACTTGTACGAAACATCCGAATGATCTTTCAGTCTTTACGTTTTAGGCGCATAGTCTCGCTTTCTTTAATCAATCCTAGTTTCTTGGGAATCGTATGGAAGCTTTCTCGAATGCGAATGATTCGATGGGACTCAGCTAGCTCTACACTTTGCTATGTTTCATCGTTCAATTATGAATAGATAAGCTTATCTCACCGGAGTTTTTTATCAATCAAAAGTACAATTTAAACACGCTGACAGAACATGATTCGATGCTTTCGCTTATTTCCTTGTTTAACAGGTTCATGTTTTTGCTCTCGACGTGAATAGTTCAGTAGATAAAAAGCCTTTCGCCTACCAAACTGGACCTCAGCTTGACATCTTTCTAGTTTGGATTCGGACGCAGCCCAGCCGGAGTCTCAGCTTATTGTTTGACAGGTCGATGAGAACTCGAACGACAACACAGCTCCAGTTGGAATGGACAAATTTGAAAAATAGAGACATTTCTTGTCGTGTGGAGAGGCAACTAATTAGTCTCGAGCGGAATTCACGAGGTCATCACTACAGACAATTTTAGTTTAGAAGAAGAAACATCAGCTGACGAAATTATTTCCATTGAAACTATTTATTAACCTAAGTAGGATAAAATCTTACTGATTCGATCAGTCCCAATTCGAAACTCAGCAGTAGAGTTTTATAAATAACAATCTGCCCCAAATAAGGATTCCGTTTGCCGATCATTGAATATATTCAAGAAAAATCATCGATTCCAACAGTTATTTTTCGCATGTTCGACAAATAATAACGACCTTTAAATATTTGGGCTAATTCATTGAGCAGAATTTTTTGATTTTGTTTGTCTCATCTCTAATTGAACTTTGAGTGAACTCAAAATTCATGTCAATGGACTCTATTCTGAGAGAATATACCTCATCGAAGAAATTCTTTTCGGGTTTTTACTTAGACAATAAATCCTTATTACAACGGTAACCCTCGCCCCCCCCCCACACCGCTTGATCAACCAGGAGATTCTGTTGAGAAATCCTTCAAATGACTCGAATTGGCAATTCTATGATAATTGCTCTCGAGTCGCTTATTGAATTACACGTCTGCATTAGCGATCATTTTATTTCCAAAAGCGGTTGTTTGCATTGCTTGAAAATTCAACCAACTTTAATCGTGCTAAGTCTTCGAGTCGAGCACGGGATAATTGACTTAATTAAATACCCTCGATTGGCAAGTGTTTCTTGACTTGTTCGAAAGTGTGTCTTTTATTACGGTTTTGATTTCGACAGCTGCTTAAGCGTCCCCTGCTGTTATCTGAACAAGTATTTAAATATGCGTTGACATTGATTTGCAAATGTTGAAATGAGCACGAGAATCGAACGTTAAATAAAACAAAAATGAAACTAACACGCCGAGTTGTTGTATCTAGGGCGGCAATGATTACGAGATTTATAGTGATCCAAGAACAAAAGCCTATTCGGTAACAAATCCAGCTGAAACACGTGATCATTTATCTGAATTATTCCGTTTGTAATACTCATTTTATATTCACTTAGCTTCTTCACTTTAATTATTCTTTTTAACTTGTTATTTCATTTATTTATTGGTTAACTTCAACAAAAGACAAAGACACAAGGCGATTGTTAACTTTTATCATTCACAATAGAGGGAATTTTGGATTTTGAAAGTGGATTGGAGACTTTCTTTTTTCTTTTTTCTTGTTGCTCTTGTTTAAGAATACACGATGATCTTCCTCGATGGCCGATGCGTTTTTTCGTTTCTTGCTCAACAGTTTTGAGTTGCTCGCTTTTCAGAACTCCTCCCACGGGCACAGCCCGTTGGATGTCGTCGATGAACCATTGAGGCATGAAATTCTCGTGTCGTTTGTTTGATCTTTTCATTTGAGTGTATCGGAATGGAACGAATTTCGGTAAATCGAACTCTAAAGGATAACCGGTCAGAGGATCGATCTCGAGCGGTTGAGGGATGTAAGCGAATGCGTGGATTGTATTGGCATCGTCAATGACGACTGTCTTTTGAATCAATTCTAGAAATGAGTAAAGATATGATATGCAACATTTAAGACGAAGATCGTATTTTGAGAGAAATTTCCAGACGAGTTTATCAATGGATAGTAAATCTAGGTGATTGACGGTGCCATCGTTCGATGCTTTGTAACCAATCATGAGCGTATTTGTATTAGCTAACCACATTTGTGCCCACCAATTCAGTGTTTGTAATTTATTTTCATCTCGATAAAAGATTTTCTTATTTGTGCACTTCATTTCGACATAGCCGGCTTTAATTTCATTTACGTTTCGTTTCTTTATTTCGACTGTTTCGTTTTCATCGCCTTTTATTAATTGAAGATTTTCATTGATTTGAACTTCTTTCACTTTGTCTTCGTGCGAGACTTCCATTTCAACCTGTTTTTCATCCAGCCCCCAGTCGTGCTCAGCTGCTTTCCTTCAACGAAACAAAATCACAAAATTCTTTTTCTGTTCAAATATTCTGCTCCAATACTCCTATCTACGCTTTTCGTTATTCAGTGCAAAACACGGATGATTCGTAAACGCTTGTTAAACGTTCATCAATCACCAGTCTATGATTTTCTGGCTAATTCGTTTTAAAAATGATGGCACGAAGTTGTGTTCGTTTGTTCTTTGGACTTCTAGTAAAACCAGTCGGTAGAAAAACGGTTTCTCTTATCGATAGAAAAAAGACGGAATCAAGTGACTGCGTAGTTTCGTTCGACATTTATGAAACTCTGTAAACAGTAACAATCGATCAGCGTAATTCAACATCCTGAGTTCAACGAAGGAATTTAGTTTTAGACTGGTGTAATATAGAAAACTTTCGGTGCAATATTTCACATATTCTCAAGCCACTGTTTACCCGAAGAAGTTCCGCACAGATTAAACCAGCACGATGAGGTTTATGCGACCGGAGAAACAAATGCCGTCACTCAACCTGGCGTGTTAAATTTGCTGATCGATCGGAATTTTTTGAACTCAAATCTTGAGATTTATAAGTATCGAACAAAGCGGCGCACTTAGTTCTTTTGATCGTTCGTCGATCGATTTATTTAATAGGCAGGTCCGCTTCCGAAGTCTGAATAAAGAACGAGCAAACATTTCGAAAATCGTTTTCAGGAGATATTCAACAACGTAGTCTGTTGATTGATGCTCGATGAAGTTTTCATTTGCATCAATGAGCATCAATCTTCTCTGTTGGCTGGTGAAAAGCGTAGCCCTGTGACTTATCGTCTTCTTGATTTATTCAAAACAAAGGCGAATGCCGTGGCGTTTTTTGATGCACTGGGAAATAACTCACTCGGCATTTTCTTCTATTGTTGCTGTTTTTGTTTTTGGGTCATTCTTTTCCTAAAATAGAATTACGTTTACAAAAGAAAACCTTCGAGGCAAAAGCGCTATGAGACGAACTTGTTTTTCACTGTTAGTTTCTGTTGCAGCGGACGAGTTTATTTCAATATCCTTCGTTAATTCTCCGTCGATTTCGTTCGAATAAAGCAAATTGAAGTCTCCAAATTGCCAATATTGCACTGTATGAAATTGATGTTGAGGATTTTCTAGAGGAATTTTTTCGGTAAACCTCGTTGTATTCGGTTGGTCGGTCGTAAATAGTGCTTCAAATTTATAGCCACTATACTCATCTAATGTCATGTTTTCAACTGATTTTGTCTCTTTGTTCGCCAACGCCAAGTAAAATTGTCCTTTCATGCGTATCACCAGCAGTTTCCATGGGTCGGAATCACAATAGAGATGCGATAAAATCGTTCGTAGAACTAATCGACGACAAATAAATGTCGGCGGCTTTAACATGTTCTTATCCGTTGAAGAGAAAAGATATTTTTTATCGGAATACCAATTAAGTATTGGACGAAGATCAGTTGCATCGAATCGACGAAAGTAATTCTCGGGATTCGAACGGACTTTGTCGATAAACTCCGTGTAACCTCGATAAACATTATACGAACAATTGTTCCGCACTGGTGGAATATGCACGAAGCGTTTATTGGATTTATCGAACTGATAAACTGGCTGAGCAAGTGAAGCGTCGTTTGATATGTAGCCTATTTCACGGCGAAGCCGAGACCACGTCTTCGGTGGTTGACGTTCGTAGTCACGTCGATACAAACAAGGACCCAAATTCGGTGATGAACATTCGTTTACCGTTATGTCATATGGTTGAATAGGTTCGCTTTCTAATAGTATTGAACTTGTTGTAACATCTGAAATTGGAAGGAAACATATTTCGTTTCGTTTTCGTTAACCGAACAACGAGAGAATCTATTCTTCTCCCTTCTGAGATCCAGTTTTTTGCGACATGTTTCTTGAGAAAACTTTCATCGATCACTGACTCGTTCTCATACAACTACGGCTCTAACAAGTTCTAGACACTTCCGACTTGTTTCCTAATGTGTGAGATGTCGATCACTTTTAGAATCGAATGTTCAGTCAACGAAATATTCTCTGACTGAACGACACACCATCGATTTGGAATCGTTTCCGAATGACGAAGAAGAAAAATTTCCATACAAAGTTTATCCCAACGAGCAGGAAGGCGGAGGGCGGAGCGAAAGAAATTATTTCAAAACCTGCTCAGTGGAAGTCTACGCATAACTTTCGATTGCAACATATATATATATATATATATATATTATGCCGTCTGAGTTAACTGTTTTCATTCTGATGTTGGTTGTGTATTTTACTGTCAAAGAAATGTTTATCCAATAGGAACAGAATTTGCGGATTTTTCAAGAGATTTGTTTCGATTGCTGGATCGAGATTCTGATCTTGTACTTTGAACCGAGAAAAGATTTCCATGAAAGTCCCGTGTAAATAATATTTGAGTGCGTGCAAAGCATAACCGAGAGAAAAACGAGTCCATTCTTCTTAAATATTTCGGAATAGATCAAGTTGAATTACCTCAAGAATTTCATTGAAAATAAAATACGATGCGCGAATCCTGCACAAGATGTCAAACTATGTTTGACCACAGGGTTTTGCTTCTAGACTGCTTTAATGATTTGTTCGTTGGAAAGAGCCACATCCGAACTAGAAATGGTGCCCAGACTTGTTTTTCTAGAACGGAGTCAAATAAGAGACACGTCTAAGAGAGTTCTTGCAACTTTACTTTCGTTGAATGTCATTTCTTTGCTGGTTCCCCGTAATTCTGAACCGAATGCATTATGGAAAACTACGCTTAACGGAAGTTTTTCTATCCTAAAAAGTGTGTTTCTCGCATGACGCAGTGAAGATTCATTTTACTCTTATGGCTTTTTTTGAGAAAAATAAAACTGCTTTTCTATATTTCGATCTCTCCTACTATGCGCCCGTTTTGTAACAATTGAAGAGGTTCTTTCTCTCTCCGAAATTTTTCGCAACGAATGTACTTCGAACAACGAAGATAGAGACAATCAAGTGCATGAATAGTTTCTTGAAGTTGCCGTTCATCTTCTTTTCTTTCCATTGCTTTTCACTGATTCTCAAGTTATCCCCTATTTTAGTTCTTTTTTTTGTTTCTCCACCTATGAATTATTCTTTTTTTCTCACAAGTCTTTGGGTTCTAAGTATCGTTGTATGAAAACATCGTTCTTACTGATGCAATTCGAGCAAACATACGTGGTTTTACAAGTCCATGAGGCTGCTGCGGTTTTCTGGAGCTTTAATCGTTCAATTTACTGTTTCTCTTGTCTTCGAGAAAGTCAAACGTTTGAATTGATTAGAGCCTGAAATTGAAATGGCTCCATAAGATTATTCATGAGGCTAGACGAAGAATTCCCTTAGACTTGGCTCAAATTCATTCGATTGAGTAACTCTAGAATCTTATTCAACCGATTGAAATCAGACGGCATCAGCTGTTTCTCTTAAGTGTATACATTCAATGTTAGGTTCTTAGAGAAAGATTTGCACTTTTTTCGTCATTTTTTCAGCCAGTCAGTAACGAAACCATTGAAGAGTCGATGAAGAATCTGAAAAAGTACAACAGCTGAAATCAATGTAATTTCTGTTCTATTCGATTTAGGCGTATTGTGCTTTGTCTGAATTCAATACATGTTGGTCAATATAATTCGATAAGAGAAATATTTCAAGTTATAAGAACTTTCTTAGACGTGTATATTGCTTTCAGAAATTCCTCTTCGTTCTAGAAAAACGGGTCTGTCGCTCATATACTTAAACAGTAGTTTACAGTTTGCTCTTTCCCTCCGCGAAAAACCTCGATTGGTCTTGGAATTGACAATATGGTCACACAGAATTTGACATTATTTTCAAGAGGTTCGCGTTGTCTGTGTTAATGAGCTGTATCAGAAAGGGGCTCTGCCCAGTCCTGTCAACAGTTCGACGTGCAGTTTCTATAAAAATCAATCTCACCTCGATAAATGCGTTGTTCATCTAGATCATTTTGAATTTGCTCTTCTCCAACAGCGACCGTTTCGTTTCCTTTGAATTGTAAATCTGTGCCTTGTCTATAATCAATGTCTTGTTTATCGTCACTTTTAATTGACATGTGTTTGCAACGATACCGACGAAATGCTCGAGCACTGATTTCGTCACTGTCGATGATTAAGTGTTCGAGCAGAACTTCTTTCGCATCCGCCGGCGAATAAATCAAATTGACAACCTCCGAAGGCGAAAGATTAAGAATGAGAACTTTTAAATTTTCTAAACATAAATTGAAATGCTGAAACCGATCGTCGTTCCCGAAGTTTCGCCGTATGTCTACCGAGTCAATAATTGTTAACAATTGACGTTTGATATCATCGGACGACAAACTTATCGTTTGCTTGAATGAAATATCGATTAAAGTGAACAACTGTTGGTAGTCGCCGTCATCGGTCGATAGTTTTAAGTGAAATACTTCGGGGAGAGAGTATTGCTTGTTTAAGCAGTCGGGTAAGCTGATCAAATAAGAAACGATGAGAT
Source organism: Rotaria macrura (assembly GCA_900239685.1). Classification (NCBI taxonomy): domain Eukaryota; kingdom Metazoa; phylum Rotifera; class Eurotatoria; order Philodinida; family Philodinidae; genus Rotaria; species Rotaria macrura. Next base: position 35,208 of record OENT01000323.1, read on the forward strand.
TTTCCTTCAACAAGTCTAACGACCATTGAAGAGATTTCAAACTTTTGGAGTCGAGCTCTACTCTAATATCAGTCAACGGGGAGTATTGCTGAGAGAACGTCGCATCGGATAGCGAAAGATTGAATTGCGACGTTCCTTGAATCCAATTGAATACGATAGGATTCTGAGGAAGACTCAATGTTGAATTCATTGACGGAATATTCGGATCGAATCTCACCGACAACATGTCTTCGGCATCATTGGAGAATAAATTTTGGCTTTGGTCTTCGGATTCTGCAGCGAATTTGATCTAAAGAGACAGAGAAAGCTCGGTAGGTCGGGCGAAGAAAATGCACGGCAATCGAAATCGATTTACTTGGTTTCGAAATTCATCGCCTTGGATGAAATCTCTTTGTAAGTGTCGATTATCGGAATCTAAATCATGTTTGTGCTGTTGCTCATGTTGATTGATTAAATTCAGCTGGATTGAATTGCGATTGTTGTCATTGAAGTCGAATTCTTGTTTATTGTCTTGCTGATTTTCAATCGAAAAACGAGTTTTGTGTTGTTCTTCTCGATCATCAGTCCATCTAATGCTGCGATCATCATCGTGTTCAACATTTGTCTTCCACAGTTCCTCGTGCTCATTTTCAATGTCGTAGAGAAAACTTTCATTCGATCCATCGTTTAATGAAATTTGCTGGTTGCTTTCCACGCCTTGAGTGTCGTCAAACTGATACTTTAAGTCGTCGTTTGTGTCAACTGTCCATTTAAAAGAACTTTTCAAATCCTTTTCGATTAACTCTTGCGCTTCTTGATCATCGATGTCGACACAATACTTGTTTAGATTTTTTCGACGGAACCGCGGAACTAATTTCCTCTCTTTTCCTTTTTGTGAATTGTCCATGTAGTTTCAATTTCTCGTCTGAATGAAAGAACACAAGTCGCACCTCTTAAAAAGACATGTGCTCCCAGTTATTGGTGTGTGATGTCGCAATAGTCATTCACAGAGAAGAAAGAGAAGAGAATCGACAACAACATTGACTCATGCGTTCGATAAGAGAAACACTTGTGTGCTGAAAGAAACGCGTTCTCGTTCTTCATATTCCATTGTGAAATATTTTCACGGAAAATAGTCCAGCTAGTGCATACTGAATGGCACTTTAATTTGTTTCAGATTAAAAGATGTCCCTTGCCGATGAACTTCTCGCCGATCTTGAAGACATGGACGGAGGTCCGAACCCGTCGAATAGCGATCAAAACAAGATTTCAAATGATGACAAAATGGAAACCGACGGTCCGTCGACTTCTACTCATTCATCAGTCAACAGCAGTAGTATCCACGCTGTCGCTAAATTGAAAGATTCTTCGTTGCTCGAAGAAACAATGAAGAAAATTGATTTCTATACAAAACATCAACGAACGTCCACAGCGGAAATTCAAGGTCCTGTTGAACATGATCCAGAGTATTTACTCATTGTCGATGCAAATAATTTACTCGTGAAAATAGACGATGAAATCGATATTATCCATAGTTATGTCCGAACGATCTATCGGAAAAGATTTCCCGAATTGGAGCAACTTGTTCAATTGCCCATGGATTATCTCAAAACTGTTCAGGTAAATCGAATTCGTGTCTGTTATTTTCTTTTATTAGAAAAAGCAAACAAAGATTTTTCTGCGATCTTTGATAACAGTTGAAAAAGCAATCTCGCGCGTCGATTCAATTTTAACGCTCGACCGATTGACACAGAAGCAGAAGCAACTCGTCTAAAATACAATGAATCATGTTCTAGAGTTCAGTCTCCGTCGTTGATCAATCGCTTTCAGATCTACACGATGAGACTCATAGAAGCATAGCTAAGCGAAGAATCTAGTCGAGTGACTGAAATCCCAGATGATCTTCGTTGGAATCGTGCGTTTCTACGGCGGTTGTTGTTTCGATGTCGTGTCTTTTCTCCCGCAGTAGAAACAGATGGGGTATTGATTTTCTCCTATCGGTTTAGAAAATCTACAAGGAGATATTTCATAGTGAACATAATTTTCTGTTAAATTTTGAAATTTCGGCGCTACTTTTTTTCTTAAGATGCATGTTTGCTAAAACACCATTTACTCTTCTACATCAGTCGATTCGAGATTCGTATCTCAGGTTAGAAGCACGATTAGGCGGCTTTTTCGGTTTGAATAACGATGTTTTTCTCTGGGGAAATTTTCAAAACGGAATCCGAAAACAAATATGTTTTCCGTGTTCCAAATGAGCAGTGCGACAGAGCATTCAAAACTATGGTCAGTCAGTAGTCTTTCAATAGTCATCCGCTGAATATCCTAATTCATTGTTTTCAAGTAGAAACGTGCGATCAGTTAAGAAGACTTCACACGTCATAGAGAACTGCTGGCCTAGACCTATCGATAAAAACAGGCTTACTACTTGTCGACTGTCATCCGACCCGGTGAGATTCCTGATCGATAAGATTGTTTTCATAGCCAAACTCTATCCTATCCTTAACATTTTATTCGTAATTAGCATAAACAGCAACGTCTTCGAAATCTGAAACATGTCACACATCACTTCGAATGCACGTGCTACACACGCTCTTGGTAATATGAAGAGCAAATTTTATTATGCTCTGCCTAGCCTAGTCTACAGTAAATCGTCGATTTACCCTACAGAACTCTAAGCTACTCAGTTGTTTACAAATTTCTCTTAGAGACGGTTCGATTCGGCATAACTGTGAACGACAATCGTCGACGTCAAAGTGTTGTTTAGGAAAATGAAAGAAGAGAACAGCCAACGGAATATTCATTTCCTGCGATTACGACTGTTTCTACGTATGTACGCAACAAGAAGTGAAAACTTCGCTCGTTAATGAGCGGAAAATTCAGTTAAGACATAGTGTTGACTAAAATGCATTGTTTATAAGTTGACGACACGATCAAAGCTGAAGAAAAACATCGTCTTTACGTTGTTCCTCACGAGATTTCTCTACTTTTTCATGTTTCACTTTTTTGAGATACGGATTTGCATTCGTCGTTTTCTTTCGCAAGAGTGTTGAAAACGAAACTGCTGAAAACAATAGCTTAAAAACAAACTGAAAACATCAAGATAAGCGCAATAAAATGACCTTTTCGCAAAGTTCGAGACGACATCGCGTTCGATTTCGAAATTCATCTGAAGAAAGAGAAATTTTACGGATGTTTTTTCAGTTTTCATCTTGCGCAAGAATTGACTCGGTCGATTTATCACGAAGACAACTGATTCTAGAAAATCAGCCATTCAACTCAAACAACCTCTTTCATTGGCAACATACTCGTACGAATCGACAGAATTCTCGAAGTGACCACTACTACCAAGTCTCTTTTGTCAGCCATTCGTTAATTCCATCAAAGCAGCGAACAAAAGGGAAACGCTTTTCTAGAAACCACCACCAAGTGGAACATGCACAGATGGAAAAGAAACATAAACTCGCGTCTACGCCCGTAGTAACGGGTATTCGCAGATGGACAATTCTTAGGATGTAACCTTCCGATTATGAAGAAGTCACATTTTTCAATAAATCCTTGCTCTGCAACCTTGAGCAAAGCTGAACTCCAGCTCAAGTAGATTTCATGATGATACACAGAAGTTCTCAACAAAATATGTTCGACATAGAAAATATTTCCACAACAATTAGTATTCTATTCGCTGTTTATTTGAACACGGGATCCATCGATCGAAAGCTTTATTCGCTGGAAAGAATCCATTTTAAATTTAGAATTTCATTCACGTTATTATTGCAGTTGGCGCTAACCGACGAGTAAATCGTGCCTAACCTTTTCACATTCTGCTTAGGTCGCGCGCGTGTTCCCTAGCGCAACGATGAAGTCATCGATATGTCTATGCTGCGTTCATGATTAGAATGAAATTCGGAACGTGAAGGTCTGTGCAGCATCCGATTCTCTACTTGAGAGAATGAAGATTCTTTGATCTGGTCAAGAACGATCTTTGTATAAAATCAGATTGGAAGGTTCCAATGAATTAAA
>OENT01000323.1:39364-134262 GCA_900239685.1 Rotaria macrura
TTTAATTCATTGGAACCTTCCAATCTGATTTTATACAAAGATCGTTCTTGACCAGATCAAAGAATCTTCATTCTCTCAAGTAGAGAATCGGATGCTGCACAGACCTTCACGTTCCGAATTTCATTCTAATCATGAACGCAGCATAGACATATCGATGACTTCATCCCGAATTTAGTCAACTGTTGTTTAGATGCAAGGTAGTGTGGTGAGCTGAAATTGAAATAGAGAAACGCAAGGAGAAAGTGTCTCCTATTATCAAGAGACACGTTAAAACGAGACGTTCAGTTGACTAGGCCTACGGATAAAAGATTGTAATAGAAAGAAAAGAATTGCAACGGTTCTCTTATCAGTTAGTTGGCTAAGAAAAAAGTTCAATTCGCATCTGTTGTTTGACGAGAAAGAAACGGTACATATTAAAAATAGTTTTTGTTGTTTTCAGGAACTAGCGAACAATGTCGATCGAGCCAAAGTTAATGAAAATTTACAAAAATTTTTAACACAAGCAACAATTATGATTGTTAGTGTATCAGCATCAACAACGCAAGGGTAATTTATTATTTTGACTAGTCTTTCACATAGTTACTTGAAAATCCGTGCTTTTTTTTCTAGAAAAAATTTAACGAGTGAAGAACTGGGTCGTGTCATGGAAGCGTGTCAAATGGTGCGTTGCCTTATTCTATTTCTTTTCTTCTATTCGGTTGTATTGTTGTTCAGGCAATCCAGTTGAGTGAAAATAAGCAAGCGATATTATCCTATGTTGAGTCTCGAATGACGTTCATCGCGCCCAATTTGTCGATCATCGTTGGCGCATCAACTGCAGCGAAACTGATGGGCATGGCTGGTGGCTTGACAAACCTAACGAAGATGCCCTCATGCAATATTTTGTTATTGGGAGCGCACAAAAGACTTCTTGGAGGATTTTCATCGACAACAGCGATGCCTCATGCTGGAGCCATATTTTATTCGAAAATTGTTCAAGATTGTCCACCGGTTAGTCAATCTTATTTCGTAAAGAAAACATGCAGATTTTAGTTTTAACGTTTCTATGCAAACAGAATGTCGTTCATAGCTTTATACAAGATTGATAGATTGCTCTGCAAATACCTTTTTCATCGAATACCGTTTCCAAAACGGACAGCGCTTAGAAAAATCGATTTCTATGCTGCGACATTTTGGATAACGAACGAAAATTGATTTTCATATGCGAGACTACTCAGAGCAAATCGTTGAGCTGCGTTATGTATCTCTACGCAGATCCCCTGGTCTTTGTTTGATCACAAGCTAGTTCCTATGCGTAACACGGTGTCAGCATTTTCTTATCATTGAGACGATGCCAGCCTTCAAATACCGTGAATGTTAAAAACCACTTCTCTTGTCTGTTCACGATTGAGATAAAACTTTCGCGGAAAACATGACCGTGTACTGTGAGAGGTTTCTCTCACTCGCTTTTCATTGTCTACCGAGAATATTTTAATTATCGAATCATTTAAACACAATATTATGTCAAGATGTTGACACGGTAACTTGACTGTCAATGAAAATGTCATCAACGTATATGTCTCTGAATGTACGAGAAAACAATCTGAAAGTTCTATGATACACTCTACTCGAGCCAGAACCGATTGCTTTTGTATCTGAACATTTTTATTGATCAAGTTACTATAGGAAATGTTTTCGTTCAGCTTTTCACGCAGAGAAGAACCTAGTGAGAATTTGAGCATAATTATTATTTTAACTACGACTTGATAAGATAATTTCTACAAAGGATTTATAATGCGTCAGTGTATTCATTCGTTGTCGACGGTTGATTACGAGAAAGAACAAAGGCCACTGAACTAACAGAGCTTGACACTGAAAGAGATCAGACTTCAAGAGTAATATGAGAATGTCATCCGATTCAAAAAGTTTGTTCGAGAGTTCAAAGAGTAGATTTCAAGACTGTTGAATACACAGGCAAGAAATCAATCAGTTTCATTTTTCGTCTTCTTATCGTCAAAAGACTGTAAACTATTGTTTTCCTTGTTTAGAATTGATAGGAAATCGTTTATTTGATTTACAAGAGCCCTGGTTTCCAATAGTGCATTCGTTCTGCGCTACGTCGCTAACGAAACGTTTCTCGAAAGAGATCTTCTAGTGTCGGAAATCACCAACGGACAGAACAATTTATTCTTCTGCAATTGTTTACCGATTCAGAGCTTTTCAAACTTGAATTCACCCGGTGAATATTGATGCTCTGTTTTGTGTAGCGCGCTATTTATTGGCTATTTCTTTGAGAAGATATCTGTGCCACTACTCCTTCGCGCGAGTGTCTCAACTGAAAGAAAGGGAGGGTGGAACGGACATGATTCGATGAATCCTAGAAAGGGTTCGTATCCGGAGATGCGCGTCAAAGTCACTTCACCGAAGAATACTTTTTTCAGAAATCTTCTCTCGTTTACAAGTCGACATGATATGCTTCGAATACTTTCTAAGGCTCATCGGAATCGTGTCCGTCGAATAGGAAAATAGATGTGCACTTGATTTCGAATCTATGTATCCTACGATTCTTTACCATCATTCTACTGATAGACAAAACATTTTTTCCTACATTAAAAGTTTAAAAAAAGGAAAGCATCGACGATTCCCGAAAGATAAACTAAAAATAACTTAGTAAATAAGTAAAGAATTACTAATTGTATTCATTGCACTGCAGTCGAGAGAAATGAGTGAACAGCAATTTAACATCGATTAAGAGACTTCTCTCCGTCGATCCTCGATAGCCTTTCCCGAAAAGTGATTGATAAAGCAGCGGAGAGATCGACCATGGCATCTCTCAATATGCAAATAGCTCGGACAGATCGATCGAATGTTCAGCGGTCTGTGGTAGATTGCTTGACTATTCCAACGAATTTACCGTAAATAAGAACTTTGCAACGAATGAAAAACTCAATCATTTCCTCCTTCAATGAACGTATTGCGTAGTTATTACTGAAATCTAATCCATTCGATGTCAATATAGGTGGGGCTAGTGTGCGACAACTGTTGAATATTTTAAACATATATTTTTAGTGGATTTCGTTCAAAGCAAAAGACACCATTTTCGGTCGTTAGTAGAAAGATCACTAAAGATATGAAATTCATGTTAAGCATTATTTAAACATCCTATGCGATGAGACGAATAAAAATCTATGGAAGTTAATCACGATTCCTCTCGGTCGCTTCCATGATAGCCTCGAGATCGATCTCGGCTTTTGTTCACTCTCATTCACAAATCGTTGACAAAACTTTCAAGATGCAGCCAATTCATCAGTGGACATGTTTGTTGATAGAGATTACAACACGTGTTTTCCATGAATGTTTGACTCGTACGAAGCCAACATTTTCTTTGAAAACGATTCGAATTTACCGAAACTACGACTTTTTGAAACTCATCTTAGAAGGCGAAGTCTCCAAGCGAAATACTTTGCCCGACTACCTTATTTCGGTATGTGATTTATTCAATGATGAATTTGTTGTTTTCGTTTTAGGATCTTCGGGTTCGTGTTGCGCGTCTAGTCGCATGCAAAGTAACACTGGCTGCGCGTGTTGATAGTTTCCATGAAAGCCTGAAAGGGGAACAAGGCAAATTTCTACTGAGTGAAATCGAAAGACGTTTAGAAAAATTACAAGAGCCACCACCAGTAAAAGCCCTAAAGCCATTAGCACCTCCGATTGATCCTGGCAGGAAGAAGCGCGGTGGAAGACGACACAGAAAAATGAAAGAACGTCTTGGAATGACCCAACTACGTACAAGAAGCAATCAAATGAAATTTGCAGAGGTTCAATCAATTGAATTTTTGATTTTCAAAAACGAAATATCTTTTCTTTCTGTTTAAAGATTGAAGAAGATGCTTTCCAAGATGCCTCTGGTTTTTCAACTGGTATGAATGGAAAATCAGGTTCAGGAAACCTTCGAGCAGCCCCAGTCGATTCGAAAACAAAGGCGAAGATTTCGAAAAATCTTCAAGTTCGTTGTTTTCTTTTGTTTGTTCAATTAAATTAAGGTTTTCGCGTTCCTTTATCTTCGTAGAAAGTCTTGCAACGCCAAAACAATACGTATGGTGGCACGACCACTGTCCATAATAGAAAACAAATTAGTGGAACAGCGTCGAGTGTTGCTTTTACTCCTCTTCAAGTAAACTATTAGTTTTGTTTTCTTTTTCATTGGTTGAATTTTCTCTTTCTTGTTTTTTCTAGGGTCTCGAAATCGTCAATCCAAATGCGGCCGAAAAAGATAAAACTGGTATTGAAAGTCAAAAGTATTTTTCAAACGCACTCGGCTTTACTAAAATCAGTCCGTCTGTTATACCGAAAACTGCTTGATAATTCACTCATTTGATGTTGTAAATAAAGACGCATCGTTGTTCATTTGTCGTTTCGACTTGTCACTGTCTTAAGCTGATTTAAGAACGAATTTCATTCGAATTCAAAAACTATTGAATAAATAACACCAGCGATCATTTATTTTAGACTTGCAACAATTGTTCACTTAATGAAGAATTTCTTTCGTACTTAAGAATTTCTAATGAAAATCTTCAAAGTTATTCGATTCAGCGAACGGTGGAAAGTTTTGTTTTGCCGATATGGATAGCAAGAAATGGATTGATTCGTTTCCGATTTGTTTAGACGCAAATCATTTATAGATTAATGAAAATAGTTAATTTTTGTTTCTCACTTCAAAACTCTGTGCCAACATCTCGTTCGAAGTTTTGTAGTTTCCTAAGACGAACCTACCGAATCCAAGAGTTGACGCATCTGAATTCGGCTCATCAAAATGTTCTGTCTCGTGACGGGTATACCAAAGATGGACAAAGTCAACGTCGCCGTTTAACCTAATATGACTCCATTAAGCTACATAACATAAACTTCAGTTGCATAGTTATGTGGAAAGACATTAGGTATTAACCGTTTGAAGCCGAATGTCCCTGCCAATTCCAAGAGACATTAGTATAATTACGATGAAGTTTAATAGAAGAGGTTGCATGAAGAAAGCAAAGATTTCCGCAATTGACATGACCCTACAGATCATACATCAGAGATAAGAAAATCATTCTCGATTGAATTTTATATGGAAGCGAAGATCTTTCAAGACTAGTGAATTTTAAAATCAATTTTGTTCCCTCAAGATTTTATCATTAAAAAGTAGAGCATCTAACTTTCTTTCCTTAAACAGATAGCTTCGATATAGTCACAAGGCATTTGATGAAATCGTTCGGTGAGCTTTATTCCATTCTACCACCACGGAACACTATCCAAAAGAAAAGAAAATTGTTCTAAAATAGGATAATCCTTGTAACAAAAATATTAAAGCAAAGGAATATTGACTTGGAAGTTTGCTCATAAATAGTCGATGTACTGTCTGCTGCAGTGTTCTGAGATTTTCAGCCACGACGGTTCTCTACTTGGGAAGATGAAGCATGTTGGGGACAAGTCGAATTTTACAAGTTGTTTTCTTATTTCTGCTGAATTTTTTATCTCAGGCACAAAGTATTCCTTTTTACTGAAATTTTCAGGAGACGTTAAAGGTAGTAAAAGCTATTTATAGGCAAAGTTTGAATTCAAAACTCTTTTCCTGCCGATTTTAGTGAGATGTATTATTCTTGGTAATAAAATCTATGCAGTTTTGTAAGAAGAGTATAGACGTTCATTTTGACGATATCATGAGTTACTGAGGGTTCACCCGTTTTATTTTCATCATTCGCTTCTTTCTGTCATACCGAGAACCACCCTTGACTTCTAGGAGTTAACATTTCATAGGGAACATCAACCCATTCTCATGCACAGAACTATCGAATCTTGTCAACCAAGTTCAAAGAGTGAAAGTCTAGGTTTATATCGTGTGGTTCAATAGATAGTAAAGAATATGCTTTGATCTAAGATTTCTGAAAACCACGATTTTCTTCAGATCCTCATATCGACTGCTACGCGAGTCCGCATGTTCATTATAATTCGCATGGTTCAACTTCTAAAACGCTTCCTCTTTCTTTTCCTTGTCGTTGAGAATAGTAGAGCATTACTGCCTGAGATAGAATATATTCTGCACTAGATATTACGGACATACTGAGTTCTGCTTTTTGTATAGTTAAACAACTGTACGCTGCTGCAGATGAATCATGTCGGGCATTCTCAACCTTTATGATCATCTGTAAGAATGCTTTGAAAATCGAATGTGTACATAAACGAATTTATCAGCGACTTTACTATTTGACTTGTTCACCTGACTACACAGATCGTAAAATTATACATGTTTGTTTGCAAAATGTAACACTCAGAAATCAAGCTAAACATATTTCTAAAGGGTTCTTACAAAATCTAATCGTGTCATGAGATTTCCTACAATCACAAATCTTACCCTCTTGCAAGAGAGCCAGACCTCTCAAGAACCGTAGAAGGACTAACGACGAAATCTTCCAACATGGCTGATGGGAACTTCAATGAAGTTCCATGTATAGATACGTGTTTATCACTTAATGGAAAATTTGGACGAAATTGATATTGGATCAAGATATTGAATTGTGTCTATGCAAAGTGTCCGCAGGTTCCTCTGGCGATTATGGACTTTCGGAAAAATCAATCTTCGACGTTTGATCTCAAACTGGGTTTATTGATAGTTGTTTAACTATACAAGCGCTGATTCAAATATTCAAACGTTTTGAACACAGTCCAGTCTAGATCTAGACATCAAAACTCCAAAATACAGACTTGTGTTGGCGATTAGTGTATTGAGCATGAGTTCTATTCATACTGTAAATTTTCAACTGATTTAGTTCAAAACACTTGAATCAGAGGTGTACGGGTCACGGGTTTCAACCCGCGGGGACAATTTTTTTAAATTTCTTCGGGAGTTTTGGGGCACAGGTTCTCTTCGAGATACCGGCGGTGGTCTAGGTGGGTTTAGAAACTTTAAATGTGTGCGGGCCTCGTGTGGAACGAGAATGGTTTTGGAAGTGGTCGGGCCGGTAAAGAATTTCTGCGGGGTCACGTTGAAGGACCGTGAAAAATTTTCCGATAAATATCATTATTCTATAGATATACACTGCGACGCATATATTGATTGGTTCATTATTATCATCCAATTAACAGCGACAAGCTGACTTCTTTGTTTCTTTCTTCCTTTCCCTTCCCTTCCCTTATCGTCAGTGTTTCTAACAGCAAGGGTCCGCCTTTGTTACAAAGTGCCCAAGACCCTCGCGATGTTCAGTAGACACTTTGTTTTACACTTTGCTCATGGAAACAAAGTTCAAAGTTGACACTTTTCTTTTCATCGTATCAAAACGAGAGTCCGGCGGGACAGTCCCGAATCCCGAAAAATCCCGTTTGTCCCGATAGTTTTTCTGGACGGGACAAACGGGATTCGGGACAAATTGAAAAAAATAATGTCCCGAATTCTCAAATCCCTATATCTAAACATGTTTGGCATTTGACACGTTTTTATAATAAAATCCGCATTTTAGGAGAATAAAAATCTGAAAGTCGTATTGATGTTTAATCTACAAACTTCAAAGAGCTCGAAAACGCATTTATCTCATTTTTCTGACGAAAACTTCAAATTTTGATGTGGGGGGGGGGGACGTTTAATAAACAGTGAATTATTAATTATATCTAGATTTAAACGTATGAGTTTTTCTCGTCTATCAAAATCGACCAACATTAATTGGTGGATACCATACTTGATCAATATAAAAATCAGTCGATACAAAAATGATTTGACATGAAAAATAGTCGAGTTTAATTAAAAGAGAATAATCTTCTAAAGCGTGCAGTTGATGGCTACTAATAAGTTAAAAAAGAAATTTCAAACAATCATAGAAAAATTACTGAGATAAAAAGAGGAGATAACTATTTATCTGATATATGGGGAATAGTTGTTGAAATAGATTACTTTAAATGAGCTTATGCATTTCCAATAAAATCTATCACAATAAGCTCGATTTTACTAATCTAATAATGGTTAGATAAAAATATCCTTCATAAGTTACATAAAGAGCTAATATGCTATGTAAACGGGAGAGTATTATTTTTCTCAAATATCAACATTTATACATTTATTTGAGCCCGACAACTGGTGTGGATGTAGATCTTCGATCTATCCAACCTTCAGTCACACACACACACATATGGAAACACGCTGATTATTAATTCATATTTCTACTTGAGACTCTCAAGTTGAGAGTACCAGTTTCTACTTTTATTAAAAACAGATTAACTTTAGTCTTACATTTCTCGATCTGCTTTCATATCGATCGATTTTTTATTCCTCTATTTTCCTTTTGATTGTGTAGAAAACATGTCTTGTTTTCTTCGGCGGAACGATACAACATCTAAACATTTTTTGTCAACGGGACAAACGGGATTTGGGACAATCAAAAGTTTGTGCCACAGGTCTCTGATCTAAACTTCGAATTCCTAAATGTTTTTACTAGTCTAGATATACTTCATGTATATGTCAAATATTTCTCTTTCGTAATGTTTTTTTAACAATTGTCACCTTAGAAACTTCGTGATACTTTTCTAAGAGAAACAAAGTGTCATTTTCCGCATTGATGGCAAAAATAAAATGTCAGTTGACTTTTTGTTTTAAATTTCTATTAGAAACACTGCTTATCGTTTCTCATATTTCGATTATTGATTTATGCTAAGTAGTGAAAAGATAAAGAAAAACTCATTTGATATTCACAATTCATACATAGAATCAATTCACTCTCTTATCCATGACAATGATCGAGTTACATGCTTTATCAACTGATGAAGAATCGTTTCATAGTTCTCTTTCATTGAATACCACTCAGTCCTCTTCAAACACTTCTGCATCTGTTTGTCAGGGATGTGCATATGGGGAGAGTGAGGGCAAGGCGCCGGGATCCCTCCCCTCCCTGATTTTCGAAAAGCAGCACGTTTTCTATAGTAAAATTGCTCCAGACGGTATTTTTTTATAATTTTCATGTTACAAATTTGTCCTGCGTAGGAACATGGGGATCCATAATTAGAAACCATCTGCCTATGTTTTTCTTTGGACGGATCCCTGCTCTTGATCAATGTTCATCAAGTAATATCAAATACAATCCATTCAGTATCAAGGTGCTTTTGAAAGAAAAACTAGAGAAATATGTACTTTTCGAATACCATCAAGTCACTGATCAGAAACCATCTTCCAACTGGAAACAAATTGCTTTTCCTCTGGTCAAAGATGAAAATAGCCGCAGTGCAGTTGTTAAAAATTTTACCTCGAATTTTCTTATAATAAGATCATCAATTATGAAGAATAAATCACTGAAACTATAATATAAGGAATTAAGAAAAGTTTCTAAGGATTTCACTGGTCGGGACGGGCCGCCAGAAGAATACACTAGTAGGGGGCGCGGGTGGGGCAGTGGATGCTTAGAAAAATGATACACGGGGGTAGGCGTGGGAGGTTTCCAAATGCAACGGTGAGGCAAAACTGATCTTCCACCCATTTCTGATTTGAATCAACGATTGTATAGTTAAACATCTTTAAAAAAACCAAATTTGAGATCAAACGTCGATGATTGACTGTTTCCGAAAGCCCAGAATCCCCAGAGGAACCTGTGGACACTTGGCATATACGAAATTCAATATCTTGATCCACTGCCAATTCGCAACTGAATTCGTCTAGATTTTCTACTCAGTTATGAAGCTGTATCTATATATGGGATTAGATTGAAATCGTGGGGTTCACTTGGAACAGTTCTCTTCTTCAGTTTAAGATATTGGAGACGGTTATCTTTCATCGGATTTTCGGTCAAAGCTGTCATTATCACGGGCAGAATCTTTTCCCGTTGTTAATATTTTGATCAGGCTATTTCATGAGAATAGTTTTGTTCGAAAGTTCATCTAAACACGAATCGTGTGTTCCATCTGTCGACCAATGTATTCATGTGCGGGAAGGTCAGTGTATTCGAGCAGAAAATGATATTGATTGTTGTATTGAATGTTCAAGATTTAAATGAGCATTGGCCAATCGCCGTTCATGCACAGTCGCACTTTTCAACGAGAAAAACTAATCGAATTAACATGAAGAATTTGTCCGAACGATTTCGACTCAAAGATTTGTGTCAAAATAAAACTGGCGTTTCGAATGTGCACAGCTGATATTGGAAGTTGATGAGTTTTGTTCGAGTGTCAATAAAAGACAACGACAACGAGCTGAAAACAAGCCGAGAGCGAAACAAGAATAACCTTGAAGAGAAATAACTTTGTAAAGGAAGAGAAAACTTTGTAAACAGAACGAGTTTCTGACGAAATTTAATAATTGACTTATCAAAGTATTCTTTTCTCGTTGAAGAAACGCGTGAATTCGTTCTGTTATGAATTTCATGTGCCACTGCCGCGGTGAGACGTTTCGATTGGAATGAAATCATTTTTCGTGCCTGGCATGATCTATGCTTTGACGCGACTCAATTTGACATTGAAAAAGTTCGACAAACGAGCAGAAAGAAACTGATCGGTTCTGTTACTTTCACGTATTTATTACTTGCTTTGTTTGCAATGACGTTTGTTACTAAATATGTGCATAACAACAAATTATTATTCATCGGAAAAAGCGACAGCGAAGTGAAAAAACGAGTTTCATTTTATTTTCAATCGGTCGCTGTTTTAACTAAAGTAGAGAGCTGAAGCGTGAAAATGGTCTTAGCATTAATTGTTCGTTACATAATTAATAAATATATGAAAGATTACATCGAAAAATTGGATTCACACAAGTTACACGTGAATTTCACCAGCGGTAAACAGTTGAAATAAGTTCATTCTATTTGCCATTGTCGTCTTGTTATTCTATTCTAGGAAACGTTTCGTTAGATAATCTTCGTTTGAAACCCGAGGCTTTGGTTAGTCCACACTGTTTTTTCGCCTACTATTCTTATTCTCGAATGATAAAGTCTTAATCTATCTTAGGTTGGATTGGGCCTTCCCGTAACAGTGGCGACCGGCTTCATTGGTTAGATTTATTTGTATTTGAATAGGAAAACGATGTTTTCTCTTCTTATATTTTTAAGAGAAACTTTCCATTGTCATTCCATGGACCAATCTTAAAGCTAATCAAACGAAAGTACACATCAATGGATTTTATATGTTGGTTGTACCCAAAAATGGTGAGATTTCATTTTTTCCAATTTTAACTTTCGTTCGTCATTCAAGAACCTCCTAATGGAGAGAACGCGAATCGATCAATGGTGTAAATCAGCAATATTTGTTTGACGAAGGAAATCTAATAGAAACCTGCCATTGACACAGATGAGAGGAAAAGAACTAGTTGCCTTTCTGATGCACAAGTTGATTCAAAGAGTTTTTACCCTTTTCACTCGTCGATTAAAGATTTCTCTCGACGAAACGCTTTAAGTAACAGATAGATCGCCGATGAAGAGTCGTTGTCACGAGTGAGTTGCTTGACGAATAACCAATTTGCTCATTTCTTTTTCAGAAGTACATCATGATTTACAAGAATATTCTGCCGAGAAAAAGAAGCGAGTTCAGCGAAAATTGGACAATCTGAGAAAAGCAGCCTTAGGTAAATAGAGACGTTTTCTATTCGTCGCTTGTCTAGCCTTGGCTCTTCTCTTTTCTCTTGCCTCTTTTCAGACGACAAGAAAATCGACGAAAAAGACAAAGGATTATTTGAAAGAATGAAACTTCAAATGTTACAAAATCTTCATGTTACCGTGGAAAATCTTCATGTTAGTTATGAAACAAAGTCAACAACCAAACTGGGCCATCCGTTTGCATTTGGAGTGACGATTCGTCGATTAGAACTAGCTGTTGAGTTTCCCCATTCTAGAATTGCCGAGCTTCATTGTTCATTTCTTTTCTCTCCAGACCACAACCAACAAACAACGATTAGGGAAAATAAAGGAGAATACACTCGTTATTTTCGAGGTTTTTATCATGCCCTTTGCGTTTTCTTATTTTAAACTAACAGCCTATTCTAGATTCAACATATCAAATGTTTATCACTCTATTGGAATACGGACTGTACATCAAGAATCAACATGCCATTTCAAGCTGTTGTCGTCAGTATCGTTATTTTAGTGATTTTCAAAACTCTTCATTTCTTAGTTTCATTCATCCGTCAGTTAACCAGCGTACCAATTCCACAAAACTTGCACACAAAGACTCTCTCACCATACACAGTCAATGAAATAGTTTATGATCCGCAGCTTTTTAGAGATATAGAATGCCTTCACGTAAAAATATCCGTTGAGATCCCTCTCACATTCAGTTCGCATTTCTTTCAAATGCTGAGCGGGAATCAACTTTCCACAAGAACTACTTGTTTTGAATCGATCTCACAAATCTAAACAGTTCCGGTCATTGTCCTCAAATGCCGCTAGGACCTAAGTTCGTTTTTATTTACTACAGTAGTGAAAATATTTCACGAGCTGTGTTATTCTTCAATAAACTTTGGACTTACGACAATTGGCATATCGAAAGAGAGATTTAAATTAAGCAATGACATACGAATAGATAAAACACCCTCCTGCGAATATATTTTGTTGCGTGACCATTCTTCATACATCTCTCTCTCTTCCCGTGTCTATGATTAATTCTCTTTTGTACTTCGTAAATAAATTTCATTTGAGAGATCTTTCACATGTTGTCCAATCTTGAATCATTTCGACATGAGGTCCATGTTCAATTGAATCGTTCACAGCTAGTTACTCAAAACACTCGACGACTAGAGCTTGTGAATTACATTTTGAATATCTACAGACATTCTCGCGACATCTACAGGTGGTTCATCTTCCTCCGCCAATTTTCTGAATTCCAATTGCAAGACGATCCAAGACTTCTTCATTTTTTACTTCTGCAGACTTTCATGCCTTTATTCAAGCAGGAGTCACGCTGGCTTGTCCATATCATGTGCCGGTACTCGACAATTTTCTCTTGAAATCTGAATACCAGGACAGAAAATTTCATCGTATTGAAACCCGTCGACTTCCTATGATTAAACTTGATAACTTGAAATTTCCTTCATCGGCTGATGATTAGAACAGTAATCTACACTAAACATTTTCTAGTTTTTTAAAAGTCTCTGTGAATTCATTGCTATTCGAATACACTGGTGAGAGCGACATGCGACACGCATCCATCGTCTCGTCTTTCAGACTTCGAAAAATTTAGTCGCATCACTCGGTAATCGTACAGTATCAGAATAAGAAGAGCTCACTAGAGTCAAGTAGTATTCTTCAGATGGGCGACTTATTTCTTCTCACGTGAACTGCTCTCTCCATGCAGAACAGAGAGATGAAATCTGTCTTTAACTCTTCTTCATACAAGTTTCATTGAGGAAAAGTTCGACCTTGAACTTGACTCGAACGAAATTTACGATCTATGAAGAGAAAAAACAATGTCGAGATTTCACGAAAATTTCGTTTTTATTTGTTTGTTTTTATTCCGCTAAAAACGTTGCGGCATGAGATCTTGAAATAGTTTACGCAATCGTTCTTTTGAAGCAGGCTACATGTTTTCATTTAACTTCAAAGGAAAAGAATAACTAATGCAGATCTCATGTGCAATTCAATGGTGCGAACTTGGAAAAGTAGAAGTGCACTAGAGGTATTTTGAAGAACTAGCGTGCGACCATTTCGTATTGCGTGCTTGCCATGACTCACAGACGAAAAGAGTACTGGCAAACAGTCGATCTACCTGTTGGTGATCAATCAAATATCGTGATGAAATTTCGTTTTGTGATGTACTTTTTCACCAGCTGTTGATGCAGACCGTGAATTGGACATAGTTAAGTTAAAATAAATGTGTTCTAATCTCGTTCTAGTTTTTCCGAGTCATTTTCAATATCAATTTTTATTTGGGAACAGACTCGTAGATAGCACGTGAAGAAAAATCGTAATCTCTAGATCGGTTCTATTGCACGGACTCCTTGCCTTGTATTAGTAGTCGAACTTCATTTCAAGCTTTGATTTCAATCTCCTCGCTTTGTTTTATTCACAACTATTTATGTCAAATGTTCATCACTAAGACATTTCGAGTTCTCAATCCCGGAAGAAAATTGACTTTGTTGTTACCCAAACGTCTACTAGGATAGTTGTGTTTCCAACATTGAAGTATAAAATTCCATCATTTCGATCGATCGCTTGCGAAAACTTGCGTCGATTCGATCAAAGTAGAATTAAGCAGGAAAGTTTGTTTTCTCTTCTTCTTCTTCTTCTTCTTCTTACGTTGAGTACGAACTGAAATACATCTATGCAATAATTAGTATGCATATATCGCTTTCCTAGACAATATAGAAAAGTACGTTAAGGATATCGACCATAACTCTTGGCCAGGAACTTTTCTTCATCGATCCATATGAATGAGTCGCTACGGTAATCGTTGCACGATAACAATGTGAAAGGCAAGTGTAGCTTTGGTTGCTAATCGCCCGAAGATTATTTTCTTCGATCTAACTTAGGAATCCGACTATTCATTAGCTGTTACTTGATCTTCACGAACGGCAGCAAGTTAATAGCCAACATGCTCTCATAAGATTTTACTCTCACAGAGGATGATCAGTCGGGCATACCAACGAAGAATGAATTAGAAAATAAGTTAATTATTGAGTGCTTGAATCGATTAATTTGTCTGCGATGGTGAAGTTGGCGAAAGGATTTCTCAGAAGAACTCGTTTTATCGTAGAATTATCCACAGACCATCATTGAAAATAGTCGAATTGTAAATATATTGATCTATTCCTCGTCTAGCTTAATATATGGAAGACTCGATAAAGTGTCAGACGTGGGTGGGAATATTCCATTGAGATTCGTGGAAGATTGACATACAAATCATCATTTGTGTAACGAAACGAAGAATGATATTATTATACAATTGACACACAGTTCAATGAGGCTTGCGCGAAATAGTTCAGATGATCTGATAGGAAAAGTGAATCACTTTGACAAGGCACACATGCGGAAGACTCAAAGAGTTCATTGTCTTGGAAAGCATACAGGTGTTCTACGACGCCCTAGTTTTTAATGTAAATGGCGGGCAGGACAAGGCTACGATGCCTTCGCGTTTCTTTACAACGAAACGCTGACTCGAGATTAGGAAAGATGTTCTCTTAACATTTGTTTTTCTCAAAAGAATTCTTCTTGGATATTCGTCGTTGTATTTTCTATGCAACTCATTTTAGGATGATCTGAAATCTAAAATAGCCGTTGATGTCGGAATGGCAGAAATCAAGGAAATGAATTATGGTTTGAGTACTTCCTTAAGTATTCTTCGCTTAATTAAAGTGATTATTCTTTGAACTTAGTTTTTCCTCCGACGAACTTGGATTTTTATTTGGAAATGTCGATTAAATTCGCCGAACGAAACTTCCAACGCCCAGCATACAATGTGAAATACAAAATCGAAGAAATGAGTTTTCACATGGATCCAAAGCAATTCTCCGACATGCTTGATTTCATAAAATTTCATAACTACAGTTCTTTCTATGGTTGATATGCTTTTGATTTAACGATCTCTCACCGAATATTTATCATTTCTTCTTTCGAAGATCGATGCCGCGAATATCGTCGATTGTGTTTGATAGATACTGTCGGGAAGACAAATTTAACGGAAGAAGAACAGGATCGGTTCGAGGTTTGCAGCCTGCACTTTTCATTTCTGCGTTAAAACAAATTCAACTTTTCTTTATAACCAAAAATACGAAAAGATTCTCGAAGCCAAACTAGATGCTTACACATTGGCATATATTCGGCACAGTGTTGAACTAGAGGTATTTCGGTCTGGTGTTTTCGCATTTCTTTTTTATTCGACTGCCGTATTCTAGACACGCGTGTATGCCAACGTAACTTATGACGAAGAGTACAGTTGGTGGAGTTGGTGGTGGAAGGGAAGAACCGATCTAAACCACGGTTTGATTTATTTCAATTTTATCATTTTTCAAGCATAGCACAACTTCAACATCACTTTATCACTAATATGACTTGAGCAAACATACTCAAGTTTTCTGTCGCGAGTACAAGTCTGTTCATGCCACATGTTTAGGGTGATCGCAGGGCGAAAGAGTCTTTTCCTTACGCGTTCATTCATGAGGCGAACTGAGCAAACGTGTCTTTAAATAACTAGACAACAGCAGTCTGTGACGGAGACATGTGAAGATTCATTGTTAATAACAAAGAAATGAAAACTAATTGAGCAATGATCTAAATAGAAATGCTCAAATCATGCATCTCCTAAGCTCTTATAAATCAAGCATTCATCGACTACAGAGCGAAAGATTCTTTGTTCAAAGCCGGCGAAACTGTTGACACGTGCAACGTCTTGCTTGGTGAGATACTTAAGATAGTTCATGCCACGAGAATTTTGTATAGAGATGACGGCTTTCATGTTTTTCCATAGTGAGAAATCTGAAGAATCGAGAAGCAAAACAGATGGTAGTCTCATCTACATTGATTCTCACTATGAAATCGAACTGAGTGGTAAAAGAGAATTATGATAAAAGAATTCAATCCACTTTAAGGTTTCTCTGGTAAACGATAAAAGGAAACATACCAGGCTATTCGACAGACCAATGCAAATAACGTCTAAATTTCAAATAGAATCAAATTTCAATTAGAGCATATTTTACTCTGCATGCCGCAATCTTCACGCTTCTTTTAGGTAGAACTGAATCAGTTGACACGTCTGAATCTACACATTTGGATAGATCGAAACTGAACGAGAATGGAATGTCGTGCGTTTTCATGAATACATCCGTTTATCCAGTCAGTTAACGGGAGCAAAGCTAAGAGGGTCAGATTAGATCAGTCGAATAGTAAATGATGCATCTACCATAAAGGTATATCATGTCTAACTCGAACACTTGCCTAGGATACAGGGCGAGGCCGAGATGAAGTGTAACCAATCAATTATCATCCAAAACGGTTCCAGAAGAGTCACTGATAAACTAACTTTGTACATAGAGAATTAGTCTGCCTATACGCGATCCGATCTGTCGAAAGCCCATCGCTTTGTGTAGCGCTGCTGGATTGGTCTAGGAAGCGTTTCGTAAACAAATGCCATTGGATACCTTAATTAACGTTGATCTTGTTTTCTTTGAGCACTTCGTTGAGTGAGTCATACCAACGTCTAGACAATATGACTCAGCTAGTGGAACAAAGGAACGAAGGAACCCGTTAAAATGAATGCCTTAAAAGTCTTTGCCTGTTTGAACTATCTTGGTAAATGGTCATCTTGCCTGCGTTGAACCCTATTATAACCTCTGAAGTTATGCAATTCATACTAAATAATATTTCAACTTATTGCGAGTTGAACTTTCTAACACACGCATCAAGTATGTTCTTGATTGCTCTTTAGCTGCCCAGCCACGGCTTCATGGCCAATTGTATTCGTTAACATATGTAAGCCGCACAGTTATATTTCGAAATACATCTATCCTAATACTTCACTTAGTCATGTACCGTATAGCCCAGAAGTGCGCAAGATCTTCCTGTTGGCGTCGAACAATTTGTTTCGAAAAATTCGAATAGTTTCATTTTTTCGAAATGATTCACTTTATAGGCTTCGCATTTTAAAAATAGATCGATAGAATATAAAATTTATTACAAAAAAAAAACAAAAATGCTCCTAACGATTCCAAATGCCATGCTTACCTTCTTTTTCGGTGGCCAATCGTTCTAAAATTGTCCACTCCACTCACTAAGGGTGGCGGGGGGTGGGGGGGGGGGGGGGGGGGGGAATCGAAGATTCTGCCCGTCACTCATCTAAATCAAAACTGAAACTCACTGAAATCGAGAGATTAGGCGTCGATATACATCACTTTGTGAGTGTCCTTTTCTTGACGTAATTGTATTTCTGTACATTGCAGCACTGGAATGCTTAGCGTCTCTCTGTAAAGCCACACTCTTTTAATTCGACTAAGGGTACGTTAAAGGTTAACTAGAGAAGCTTTAAAGAGTTCGCTTCATGAAAAAACATCTTTTAGAAAATTTTGAATGGTTGTTTTCTTTGTGACATCATCTTCACAAGTAGAACAAGGGTCTCAAGGGAAGCGACTATTCTCGTTAATAATGCTAACAGCATCAATAATAATGTGTTCGCATCTCGATAAGTGCCAAATGTTCTCTTCAGGGATAATGATTCATCGTCAAGTGTTTATTGAAACTCTAAGAATTGCCAAGGATATCCCGAGGGAAGAGCTTTGCATTGTTCGAGGTGTTACAACGTTGCTAGAACGACTGTGAAAGTTGACATTAAAGTATAGGATCTAAAAGATGTGTTAGCTCGCGTTTCGAACTGAACTTGTTCTACACATTTTTCTTTTGTCCTTGATCCTAGTGCAGATATATTTTACAATCCAAAGAGTAGAAAAGGAATAGCAGTGGGAGAAAACAGAGAGAACAAACACAATAACAGTGAAC
The DNA here is from genome assembly GCA_900239685.1 of Rotaria macrura. Lineage (NCBI taxonomy): Eukaryota > Metazoa > Rotifera > Eurotatoria > Philodinida > Philodinidae > Rotaria > Rotaria macrura. Next base: position 57,763 of record OENT01000323.1, read on the forward strand.
GTGAACGACAACAGAGTGAATACAGAGAGAGACAGGGAGAGAGAGACTTCCAGTGTATTATAGTGATGAATCACCTGTTACACGATGAATCTATAGATTTCAATGGACAGATTTGTCAAAAGTGATTTCGACGTTTTGTTTGAAATGTATAGATTTAACTGCATAGAAAATGCATAAACAGGAAAGAATACAATTCTAGCGTAGATTTATTTTCAATAACTTGCAACTGAAACCATAAATCGGATAAAATCACAGAACAAAAGGAGCTTTGCATGAAAGAAACGAAATCATGGAAAGGAGTTAATAATCACCTGGGTTCTATCTTGACAAGTAGACCTTTTAATCTCGCATAGGTCTTATCTATCAATGTAGACCTCCACGAAATTCATACACGAACGTTCAGAAACATATGCACTCCGATTGCCTTTGTCCTCTTTTGACAAGAATATTTGTAGAAAAGTAAAATTTGTTGTTCGTAAGATCAATAGCAGTACTTGTAACTAAACTTTCTCTATGAACACTGTTTGCTAGTGTGCGTCATTTGAGACTTAAACGTGAAATTCACATGTTTCCTATGCAGAAGAATACTTTTCAATTGTAAAACTGATTGTTACAGTCACTTATGGGATGAGAAAGCAAAGATGAATCAATCTGCGGTAGGTCAACTCGACATCTTGATCTAGTAAATTCCTTCGACAAAGTATACACAGGTGAGTTCCACAAAATAGAGTTTAATGGGGCGAGAAAAGAGTGAAGCGTGTGACAGTGTCAACACGAGAGTATCGCCATAGTCATGAATAGGTTTTCGTAATACGTACGGTCAAGTCCAATCCAGATGAAAAAACATAGAGGCACATGAAGAGAAAACTCTCGACCACCATTCTAATTCATTTCGAATCAGTAATAGACTCCATGAATAGAATTGTATTTAAAAGTTGATTTAGAGCACCATGCGGCGATCCAAGGAGACATGCATGACGACGACGATTTTTTCTCTGAAAAGGTTTTATTTACTGATTTGTCTCCATAATTACTTAAAACTTGAACTGATTATCATTCTTTTAGTTGATGGATATGGAGGCGAAAATCAAAATAAACAAAATTCAGTTCAATCTGTTTCCGCCCTTCGCCAAGAATAAGTAATTGAACTCGTAACTAGTTTGACTGTCGACGAGTTCGTTTGATTTTCGTTTTTCGAGATTGACTTCAACAGCCGGAACAATCTGTCGCATCGTTATGGACAATACTCGATTCGATATAAAACGCCGAGCTATTTCCTCGAGCATCTTGTACGAGTAAAATAGATGTTTCTTAAATAAATTCTTTTGTCTCATTTGTGTGAAGACTCAACGTTGATCTTGGGTTTTTCCGAATATTCGGTACAAAAGCCAATGAAAGCAGCCACCCATTACTGCTAACATCCATGTCGAAACCGTCGAGATCGTTGATACACGTTGAATTCGAATTAGCTCCCATAGACAAACGATCTGATTTCCGCTTTGTCCTACTCATGGAGCCAATTTCACTCAGTTACGATGCGGTAAGAAAGTTAGAACGATGGGATTTTATTTTTATTTCAATTTTTGTTTCTTTTCCAGTTAACCATCAATAACATAGCTTCATATTTCGAGCCAATCGACAAGATCGAGTCAAATATACCGTTTCGGTTTGCTTTTAAAAGAGCACGACTTTCTATTTGCTTTTAATACACCGATGCCCGATTCAATTTAGGGTAAAACGACGAACGTACGAAGAAATGGAATATGATTTGTCGAACAAGAAAATCTTCGACATGAATTTACAGCTTAAAAACTTGCACCTTCTACTGCCAGAATCAGGAAAATTTCGCGAGTTCGTTCGTTTTACATCCTTGGTTTTCGTGCTTTTTATGCCGCTATTTTCCCTTCCTATTTCTAGCCAGTGTAAAGCAATGATAATTCAATTCGGCAACTTTGCACTAAGGTCAAGTCTCGGCGATAAGCGAAGAGAAGACAATTATATGTTTCAGGTATCATATTCGTAACATTCCATTGATTAACGTAACTGCTCGACAAGAAAACGGTTTCACGATCATAAAGTCAAATGCGATGTAAAACTCTTGACAAAGATTTCAAATTCTCTTCGAAATTTCGCGATCGATCAAAACATTTCATCTGTTGAGCATAGGAACGTTCGAAGAAGAGATTTTCTGCCGACATTTGTCTTCCAGCCAAATCTGAGAAAGAGGAAAGATCGAGAAATAAACACCTCGAAAAGCAGCTCTCGAACATTGGCTAATGTGCAGCATCGTTTTCTACTCTTCCTAGCTTCTGTTGATATCAGGAAAAGATTCGTCTTCCCACTACGGTATTCAAAGTTAAATTTACTTTTGGTATTTAAACCAAAATATAGGTTATTATGATGGAGTACGGGTAGTTTACTTGTCTTGGCTACCTTACCATTTTACCATGGCCGAAAAATCTTTTGAATCGTTCTCTTTTGCGCCCCCCTCTGTCTCTCAATAAAATGCGGCGAAAGAATTAAATGCGGCCGCTAATGCCTTCGGGGATCGACGTCTCTTGACAACAGGTGAACTTTGCAAAAGGTTCATCTTTCGAACTTCCCTCAAGAACTTGACGTTGTTGTTCTTTCGATTTAAATTCGATTCTTGCAACTTGCAACAGTTGAGACGAACACGCCACTCGACTTGCAACCGGTATCACGAAAAGGCTGCAAAGCATTCCCTTTTAGAATTGCTCGATTTTCAACTTTTCCTTCGTCTCACCTTTCTTCTGGGCAAATATGTTTCATACTAAATCTCGAATCCAGATTTTATATTTCCAGCAGAAAAACGGATTCAATCGATCGGCAAGTCGTCAGGACGGTCAAACGGAGTTTCACACGTTCATTAGAATTCTTCATCGCCTATTCATGTTATTTATTTTCTTAAATTTTATTCAATATCCAGTCTATTAAGATTTATTTCCCGTCAACGGTCAATTGTAGATAACTCATGCATAATACTTGAATTCTGCGCGCAGAGACGTAAATCCTTAAAAGAATTCGTTATTAGAACTGGTCAACTGTTCAAGATATCGATTAAGCTCTCCGCTGGTCTGATATTCATCTCATTAGATACTAGTCACTATAATAGAACAGTCTACAGGCAATATTTTCTAAGGAAAGTTCCGCATCGAGGCATCCGATTTTTATTCAACGTTCTCAGAAGGAGATACTTTGCTCATCATTCATCCGACCTGTTCACTTGTCACTTTAACTTTGTCAAATGTCATCAACAGCCGGTGTTATGCATTGACTTATTCTACAGCTTGTGCTTCGTTTCATAGGCTCGCGTTCATTAGTCGGGATTTCATCGTCAAGCATAAAATGATGTTTTGTTTGAAAATCTTAGGATACGAGAGGTTACTGCAAAGAAAGTGATCAGTGACGTGTGAAGAAGGGCAATTTTATTGCTTTTAATGAACAATTAAATTAAATTTTTAATCGAGGGAACGCTATTAATCATTAAAATAACGCCTCTAGAAAGCTGTTCAATTCGTTCAAACGCATCGACGAACATGGTCGTATTCAAAATTAGATCTAATGTTTTCTCTCTTGAGACCTACTTAGATTTCGATTTGACACGACTGATTTTTGGAAACAAATGAGAAGCTTCTCGATAGTCCGATACTTTCTCGTCAACCATCGATCATTATGAACTATAACGGAGTCACGCACGACGGATACCGTTCTTAGAATCTCATCAATTGTCATATCTACAAATATGATACTGTGCCCTTATTGAAACACGCCAAGTCATACACTGACTTGATTCATTTGTCACAGTTCTACTATTTCGCGTCGCGAGAATAACTGTGCAGAGATTTTGATTTTCGACAGGGAAATGTTCACTTTTCAAGTTATGAAGTGAAGCCTAAAAGATAGAAGAACAAACAACTCTCACATAAAAGACGTTGCTTAGACTTGAAAGTAGCCAACTTATTTATTTTGGTGACGTTGCTAGTTTTGCTCGTGTCGATTGTGTCAACTAAAACGAGAACCGTAGAAATACGCGTCCGTATCCGCTGCCACCAAAAGCTCCTCCAGATCTTGATCGAATTTTATGTAATCGAACAGTTCATTTTCTGTAACTTTCGATATCCAAGCATATCGCCCTATTTCTATCCTAGTATTTCATAGTTGTCGATAAATACCACTGCCCAGTTCCATGTTCAATTTCGATCAGATGGGATGCATTGAAAAAATTGTCATGTTTACCTCAGATACATGTTGTACTTCGGGATGTCTTCAGGCAAATTATGAAGCTATCAGAATGTGTGCATAGATACTTGTTTCTAAAATCTAATTAATGCGTTTTCACTTGTGCCATGATTTTCTTCTGCGCGTCACTTTAAATAATACTGAAGGTGCTATGTAGATGTCGCTGAAAGAAAATCTCACTGCCATTGCATCATTGACAAAAATATTGCTTTTATTATAGAAATAGAAATCGTCTCGTAGAGAACAAAACGTTTTCGTCTCAGACAGTGAAGTAATTAATAGTTAAACAAACCGTACGACTAAAATACTGGCGTATTCTAATTGACTTTTCCGCACAAGCACTTATGAATACTTGCTAAAAAGAGAAAGACTTATGGAAGAATCGACGACTATATCAATGCAAAAGAGTACTAACACGATACTGAACCGTTATCGTTGAAAAATTCTCGAATCCAACGAAGTGAGCTGTGCGTTTACGTATAAAGATGGAATGAGCTTGATTCTTCGCCGCAGCACGTTTTCCAACGTTTTCGACAGTTTTTCAGGGATTTCTTTTACTAAGACATGACGACGTAGCTGAAGACAAACATTCGTTGGAGTTCGAAGAAGCCGAGCGTGTGAAAAGTTTCGCCGATTATTTTCTGTCGAATCATTCGAAGAAAAATATGGAAATCAATTTGTAACTTTGTCTTGTTTGTTCTGATTATTTTAGGAGAATCTAAGTGAACGACGGTATTACATAAAATACAATTTGTTAATAAGAGATCTGTCACTGCTCTATTCTGAGAAAAGTATTGATTGAAAATGTAAAACAGAATTTATGCGAATAAAATATTGTTTCTGTTAAAGATAATGATGGACGTTATATTTTGCCGGTCGTTCCAGCAGTTGATATCAACTTTTACAAATGCATTTATTCAGATGATCATAAGTTAATAGAGTAAGCCATTGTTTTTCATTCAATGTCTTATCTTTTCTAAAGGAAAACCAAACTTTAAATAAGCACTTTTCTCGAAAATCGCCGTGTTGTTTTTATTTTGCGACTTAGCTGGCGCATCGCTGCTGAAATCAAGCGGATGATTCCAATCGAATTAAATGCACTGTTGTATTCGAAATTGAATGATCTTTATCTATCAGTCCCGTCGTTTTCTCAAACAATGGGCGATACCCTGAATCGAATCAATTACTTTCGTAAAGTTCTTCGTTCCTCTGTGCTTCTTTCGTTGTTAACGCGTTTGTCGTGTCACTTTAGTTAATATATTTCCTCCCCACGCAAGCATCAAATCTCATTTATCGATAAACGAATCGTCTTACATTGTCAAGAGTCAAAATGCGTCGGTCGAAACAGGTCTGTTGAATCCATCTTCACATCTCTCTTACTGCTGTACTTGTTTTTCTCCGAAGACTTTTTGTTCGAATTTTTGAAGGCAAGAGATGAGGATGAATTTAGCAAAACGTTAAGAATTTTACTTGGCAATTTGTCGATGATGCTGCACTCGAGTTTTATAACAATTCGGTAATATTTGACTTGTCTATCCTTTATTCTATGATTCGAACACTTCTTGTAGATCACCTTGGCCAATCTACCGCAACACTCGCATTGAATTGCTTTATTCGGACATCGACACTCAATTGTGAATCATTTTTGTTTCTTAAAATTCAACTTTATCACAAGTATTTCAGAAGATGCATTGTTTGACATGATACCCAGTCAAATATTGAAATAAATATCATTTAACTGTCAAATAGCAATTCACTACTCGATTGTTAAAAATTCTGCAGACTTAGTTGGTAGGGTCCGCAAAAGACACTATGTTATAGGGCGTCTTGTCCGTGCCCTCTCATGTATTCAATAGTAATTTATCAAGATTCATTTCGGATAAGACAAGAAACGGTTTCTTTACGGCGACTGATTATTACATGAGCCGAAAACATTTAACTGTTTTCGAATACATCATTCAGATTTGCTCTAACCTCATTCCGGAACATTCTTAAAGTCGAATTCGCTCGTAAATAGCTGAGAAGCATTACGTAGATCTTTTCTAAGCGATTTCTAAGGTAAGACGTCCAGTTACATGGAATTTTTACATGTAAAGTGCAAGAGGAAGCGTAGCATTTTCAAAAACAACTGACAGCCAGGTGCGGATGCAGGGGCGTAATCAGGAATCCATCGGCGATCAGGCTAGTGCCATACTGCATTTAGAAAATCCATTGACGATAGTTTGAATGGTTTTCACAACTCAAATACAGTAGTTGAATTTTCGCTAGGTCAAGAGACAGACGATTTCATTTGTTAGTGTTCCATTTCTGGCTTTTAGTATGACGATGCTTTAAAATCTTTGATTAACATTGAAAGCGTGTTTCCAGCTATTAAAATCATGTACTAATGCATCACTTTGATTCTAAATAGAAATTACAGAGAAAACTAATTCACTAAGAATCGATGCAGAAACGGAGAGAAGATGAATTGTGAAAACGAGGTCTGTCGAATGGATCCGCTGCTCTTAAAAATTCGATTATTTCAATTCTTTCCAGTATTAACGTATCTGCAGTAATAGCAATAGATGGAACCTGTTTGCATTTGATACTCTAAACAGTGGAGCGGAGAAAATCATTGACGTCAAAAGTCACTTTCAAATCTATTTAATGGATAAGCCGCAAGTCGAGTTCGTGATGAAGATTCATTAACCCAACGACTAAAATCGGCGGCATTTGATGATAAAGATATTAGTGAAGAAGATTCTGATGAAGATGCAGAAGTTTTTCTCTTGTGATTTACTAGTCGATGGGGCTTATAATGGGGGCTATCCTCAAGATGAAATTAAAGAATTTTGTTATTGTTCATTGTATGATGACAATGGACAAACTTCTTCTTGCTCTTGTCAACTTGCTGCTAACGATAAAAGCTCGTAGGGCAATCCCTGTCGAGTAAAATATGAAATACGATGTACCCATTCGTACTAATTCTTTAAAACTATTCTTCCCCTCTTTAAACTGGCGCATGTTACTCCATCATTACTTGCTTAGCAATATAAAACTTCAACGAGCGACATCTCCGGCTATGCTTGAACAAGATGTAGATTTTACGTGAATTTTGATAATAGCGTGAACTCTATCTGTGACACTCTGCGATAGGAGCTGGGTTGGTGAACGCGAATTTCCATCTTAAATGCTTCAACATTCGTTCTAGATTGTGTATCACGAAATCTATAGGAACACACAATGGAGATGATAAGGATATTTGATCCTTTCATTGTTCAATTATTGATGAAGATGAAGAAACTTTCTCTCGCTTTTGTTTGCTTGTAGCTGTAGGAAACGAGGAATCGATGTGATTTATTCGATTCGGTTGAAGGACGGGTGTTTTACTTGAGACACCGGCATTATCCCAATTTCTTTCTTCGTGGTTTGTTAACTGAAAAAGAATTGAATGGTGGACGTGGCGGATCTTTAAAAGATTGTTCGATTTATAAACTAAAGCTACAGAATTCGTCGTGCCCAAATCGATGAAAGCACAAGTACTCATCGGTGCATTCTATTGAACATGTCATTTCAAGAGCAATTTAAATGGCTTTCTTGCGTTTATTTTAAATGAGGAAAAGCCAAACTTGCCAGTAGATATAATAAATTTCGAATAATAGAAACAAGATTTTAACTTCGCTCACATTCGGAAAAATTTTGCTAAAAATTCGGAATGATTCATCTGTTCACGAATTGAAATAGACAATAGGAGTAAAAAAGATTTACAATAATACAGACTGTTTGACAGAAGAATAAGTTAAGAAGGAAGAACACCGGTTTAGACAATAAGACAACAGCACCAATGGAAAATTACAGTGAATGAAGATGGTCAACGGGGGCGTTCGAGCTTGTTCGGCTGCTCATTTTTGTAAATTCATTTAGAATATTTGTGACCTGTAACAGAAAAAGAAAACGCAGACATTTTCTTCGGCTCCGCTATTCCTATGAAATAAGGACAAACATTTTTCAATGCATCATGCGTTGACAGTAAAACAGAACGCATCGTATTTAATTTGGCTTGATAAAATTCTTCTTGTTTTTTCAGCAATAACGACCATTGATAGTCTTCGGCTGAATATCTATTTGAGGAGAACAAACACTTTTTCGAGATCAAGTTTCGTTTTCAAATCAGTTTTGCTCTTACGAATATGGATTCGACAAGAAAAAGTTATTTCTTGTCAGCCGATCAGTCATTCGATCGATGTCATTTAATTTAATGCATAAAAATATATTGACACTAACGAGTATGATGATTCTATTTCAAAAAGCAATCAAATCAACACTGTTATGTCTTTTGAGAGCAATAAGAAGCATCGGTTTGACATACATTACTATGCAGAATGAAAGGAACACTGGCAGTCTGGACCATCCTGATGACGACAAACCACCCGACGATGATGACAAGACGTGCTTTTCTTCTAAATATTAAAACAAAGCATATTATTGCTCATGAATTGATTCAACCCATAGGAATGCTACTGATGTCTCTCCTCTAACAGTCACTTTTGTTTGCATTAGTGTCGATAAGCATTTTAACTGAGGAAGCAACCGTCATCCGAACAATCTTTCACGAAATCTCGACGTGCGCTTCACAGTTGTTTGCGGGGGGGGGGGGGAATTCATACTGGACTTGACAGGTTACCGCTGGCTAACCAGTCATTTGATCACGAACAAGAATAGATGGAAAATCAATCGACTCATGGAGAGCTCGTGAAAGGTTCACAATGATTAGGAAAACAATCAATGTGCCTCGGCTAAAGTTAAGTCGGACAGTTTTCTCCAGGTGATTTCAAACGTCAGGTTTTATCAAGGTTACATAACATTTGCGTATTCTTTCTAAAATCCTAAATCTAAATAAAAGTTATTTGAGAAGAATATCCGACGAGTTGCCTACATTCACCACATATACAACGAGTTAGCGTTCAACTACGTTCTCGTTCTTTCTCGCGTTGTTTCCTCCCTTCCATCTATTTGTGCGAAAGAACTCCTATTCAACGGTTGGCCTCGTTACTTGTTTAGTAAAGACCTCCTCATCTTTGTCACAGTTTCATGACAACCGATTCTATCCGTTTTTTCCCAGTTTCAAAGTGTCCGTGTTTGACTCGTAGGGATAAAAATTTGCATGGAAGAAGAACGGAGATGGTATGGTTGCAAAATCGTGTTCCATTTATTGGGAACTATCTCGGCGAAGGTTATCTGTTCCCCATCATCGATTTTTACGCGTTGAATCTAGTTTACCTTTGTTTTCAGATGAATCATAATCACAGTTTAAATTCAACTTAGGTAACTTCATCTAGAAAAATGCTAAGCTCGGATGTGATTTCATTTTTGTTGAACGAACGAATCTCTCTCCAAACCAATCCATTTTATGGAACGAAATCAACTAGTACTGGTATAGAATTGCGATTTAGAATGAATGCTGGAATGTAGCGAAATCGAAATGCGCGAGTGACTTGTCCGCCTTCTCGTGACACTCACAATGTGACAACTGCCGTTGATATGAGATAAAATACTTGATATCAATAAGATCTTCTTAGAAGAACAACATGATCCCAATTGTTTCAACATTTAAAAGTCGAGACCGGTTGTAGACATGGCTTTTATTATAGAATTCTAAGAACTCATTGTCAGCCTTGATAGAAATATGATTTCTAACGAATATTTTCTTATTCAACTAGTTGAAAGTCACATCGATTTTTGCAGGAAAATAATAAGTGAGGTGGGTTTGACATTAATCCGGCCTGGTTTTCCATCCGATCAACGTCATCGATCAGAAAAACGACTCGTTTCTCGAAGAGACAGGGCATTTCAGTGAAAGTGTCAATCCGAAGTGGATCAATCGAATTAGAGTCTGTCGATTGTGAGCTGTTCGTCAACGTCAAAATGTCAGAAGAGCAAAAGTGAGGCTAACGAAGTTCTCTTTCTCAACGTTCTAGTGAAGAAGTATTCGAAGAGAGCTTTACTTTGACCATGAATAATCGCATCGTGTTGAACGACGGGTCTCCGCTGTTGATCTGATGAGGTATCGTGGTTCTTAAACGTCGAACTTATTTTAATCGATTGCTGCTTTGGCGGATGTTTTTTCTTAATGATTTCTTTGGTTTGATTATTTTTGTCTTTGTCCTTTTCATTGTTGGTGACGAAACTTGAAGTTCGCTGACGATTCGAGCACTCGGCGTCAAGACGCTTTGCTAAATATTTAGAAAGAAAGTTTGTGACTTTTTTCTTGAAACTATTTAAATGAAGTCGAGCAAAACACCTGATGATGTTGACATGTCGATTCGATTATCTTTTGAGAAAAGAATTAAAAGCCAAATAACATAGCGTTAGCTTGTTAACAATTTTCGAAAACAAAACAACGACAAAACAAGTGAAGAACTTACTCAAATCTGTGTAAGAATCTTGAAGAGCAGCCATGGCGTTTTTTTCGATGAAAGCTGAATAAAGAAAGCAAACGTTTCGTTGATGCAGATATTTCAATTGATTTTGGCGTTTTGCCAAGAATGAAATGAACCTGTCTTCGATCGAACATAGGTCATTCTCGGCAAGTAGAAGGGAAAAAGAAAAGGGCAGAGACTGACGTTGCGTGTGCACGAATCATGCCGTGATTTATGTCAACGTCGATACTGTCGAACAAGAATGTTTTCGTTATGCACGAAAAATGATAGGAAGTGGGATAAATGCAGCTCTAACACACACTGTTCGCATGTCGGTGCAGCATGAAGATGCTGCTGCACATTATTCACGTCGTACTGACGAAGCCATTTGCTAGAACCAGATTTGTGGTACTTTCGCGTATTCCGTTTCTCCATCCTTCCCAGAGTATTGTTAGTTTCATTTAAATGAACAACATTCGAAAAGAGAAAATCTCTTGTGCACTTACATTTAATAAGGATCATTAAACTTTTCAGATATCGCACTTCGCATGTGACTTTTAAATGCGATTTGTTCGGGCCAACTTGTACAAGGCAATAACGAGATGCAACGAAAAAAGTATCCGCATACTTAATCCCTTCATTTCGAACTTCGGTATCGACAATATAATGAGAATTCGACAATTCACAATGAATTATCTATTTGCAAATAAAAAGTAGTCAGAGAATAGATTCAACGAAGAACTACGTAGTTATTGTCTCCTCCTACTTGTTTCTCATTGGAGCAGATCGTTGTAGCACCGAATACGGCTGCGACGCCGACTTTATATGTGCAAACACGTTCTCGTTTGCTTGTTTTGTCATTCATTTTCCATTCGATTGCCTGGTAATCTATTGTGAGAAAGCAAAACAACGCGAAGAAACGCTTGATTCGAAAGAAAGAAAGAAAGAAAGCAAAACTTGTAAGAAGACAAACCTTTTATACGACGTGATTGGTGATAAGCAACAACGAACTCATTTTCGCCGAACAAATAATCGAACAGACGTTCAACTGACATGGGATATGTTCGATCAATTAACTGAGTTGCTAGATGCGATTCGCATGCACATTTTGCAAGATAAACTTTTTCTAAATTGGCAAGCAAACGCAATCGAAATAAGTAGAAGAGGTCACTCAACGTTGTTATTATATTAACGAACCGGGAAGTATTTCCATCTGTCTTAAACAGTCGTCTTGTTTGTTGTTAGTTGAATTCGTGTTACGAACAATTGTATTTCTATTCGATTGCTCCCCAATCGGTATCAGTGATTGACTGTCATCATCGTTGTCGTTATCTTCATCTGATTGGCGTTCACAACGAGAGGACAAGCTTGATTGGTCGTCGATTTCTTCTTTTTCACTTGATTTAGAATAATTCGAATTCGGTGTCAAACTCTAAGCTCAACAAAAACCAATCGGACATTCAGAAATTCCAACGCATTCAAATACTCTATTTTAAAACAAACACAACAAATCGCTAGTAGCCACTGCACACCGACGATGACCACTGATGACTGTTGCAACGTCGATGAATAAGTTTAGACTAGAAAATTATCGGACATCGAATTTGATGTCTTCTATATCAAAACTATCATCATGACTTGTTCAATTACTTCACTAACAGCCTCAGCTAGTCTACAGCGTCTGCCTGTTTGTGTGTGTGAGTGAGTGTTTCGTTTAAGTGATGAACATGCATCGACACAAAATCACTCCTTCCTGAACTCACGGCCAGTTAGTTACCGCTGGGGCTCATAAGGTCGACTAGTTAACGGACAATTAATACGGGAAAAAGAAGAACTATGTTCCGACTAATGACTATCAAGTTAGGAGCAAGAATAACAGAAATCTTTTATATTTTGTCTAAATAAAATCAGATGAGAGTCATGACTCTCCATGAATCATAAAAGAATCATTTTCAATTTTCATCGTTGTTAACCAAAAAGACGAAGGAGCTCTTTTTGCCTGCGGCTTTCTCAATAATTATAAAATAATCAACCACTAACAATAAACGATTCGCATGATAATCTACTTAAGTGTTTTCAGTGACAGCTTCCAGTCGTCCGCTCCGGCTTTCACAACGCCAATAAGTAGCGATAGTTATAGACAGTCGTATGCTTTTTAATCTTTTCAGCTACTATTATCTTGCAAATTGGCCAGCTAACGTCAAATATGCATAATACACCCGAATAAACACGGAAACAAAGAAATGAAAAACGTATTATGTTTCCTTTTTCTTTTGGTCACTATATTCCATCGATTTCGTTCGTTTGAAATCGTCTTACTTAATCAAAATAAATCGCCTCGTGTCAGCCTTAGTCGTACATTCATTTGTATTTGGTTGCTGCATCAACTGTCCAATTCCAGTAGGAACTTATATCTACGACGGTTTCTCGCTTTCGAAACGACATCAATATCGAATATTCAATTGAACAGTTCAGCGTTAACTAGATGACCGAGTGCTTAATTATAAGATTGCAGTATATCAACGGAGAAAAACTGCTCATGGAACGGGGAAAGATTGGTGACGGCGCAATGGAAAGTTTTGTTTTTTGTCGATGAAACGGGACGACACCGACAGTTACCTACTCAGATAGAAGCCAACCGAGTTGTTGATTAACTAGTGAATGATAATAGAAAATGTAAATCTAGAAGAGATCACATTGAAATCGACAGTTTTTCATGATGAATTTGTTCGACGAAAATCGACTATTAATGCAAGAAAACAGGACGAGTGTCTCATGATAAGGGACTGATTTTTCTATTTCGTATTTTAATCTCTAAATCTGTTTTACTAAAACACACAATACGCAAAGTGAAAAGTTCTTCTGCCTCCATAGTGAAGCATATTTTATATTTCGTTCTTTTTGTTTGCAAAACACACGAAAAATTCTGTCCAACGAAATTTCGACGGTACGAAACGAGCCTTTCTTTTTTCTTATTCCGTCTGTTTGTTGTCTAGTAGTCTTTCTTAACAACAATAAAGTAGCTTACAAGACGCACCGCGAAAAGCTCTACAATCGATAGATGAAGGCTTGCCTCAATCACCGAGTTTTCTTCTCAAATGCAATTCATTTCGGCTGCAAGGAAAATAACGGTCGCTTCAACTCATCTTATCTTTTTATCTCTCAAGACGTTTTCTTCAAGACAACAAAACACAACACTAGATGTTGCGTTAAAAGTTGCACAACCCAAAAAGTAAACGCGGTTTATTTTGCTTTTAGACAAAATAAATTCAGGCAGAAACTTGTTCGCGTCGTCGAATACTGATGTGACAAAATTCGACTGACTTTGAAAAACTTTGAGTAGAAAACTGGAATCTACTTTGGTACAGAACTCGTCGAGTTGTTCACGGCAGATCTTGTGACCCACAAGTTGTGAGTTGTTCTATTTTCTATGAAAATCTCTTCGACGATTAAAATATGAAATAGAAGACAGCGAACATTCGGTATGGGACACGCAATGTTAGTACTCACTGCTTATTAGAGTTGTTTGTGTGACGCGCCTTACTGTGAACTCACTCGGAGGCAAACGGAAGAAAGAATGAGTGTCTTTTATTTTTCTTCAGAAAACAATGTTCGATAACTAAGTCAGGTGCAGAATCACGGCGGGCACACTTATCATCTTCGTTGATAAAGACACTTCATGTGCGTGCCAGTTCGACGTGAAAATCGTGACACGAAAAAGAAAAGTTTTCATCTTACGGCATATTTATCATTGGTTTCATATTTAAGGTTTTGTTTGGGTGAGTTTTTCTCGGGTGTAGAATTGTTCGATTGTTTGTTATAAGTGTCTTCTTCGTCGGTTGTCATGTCTAAATCATTGCCGTAGCTCTGATGAATCATAAACCATAGTTGTTGAGAAGATATCGGCTAAGTCAATTTTCAAGATCAATATTTGATTTAAGCCGCGTTTTAAAGAGAAAAAAACAACAAACCTGCTCTACTAAAACAGTTTGCCATATTCGAAAAACGATGGCATAAGTTTTGTCACGTGTCGCGAAACTGGCAAAAAAGTATTTTTCATTTTTATTTGACCGAATCTCGATGGCATTGGGGATAACCTTGGCAGTTTTCTCTCTCGTTATGGCAACGATGTCTTTAAATTTCAGGCATAAACTTGTTTCCCATTTGAGAAAGTTGGCGTAGAAGCATAAATAATTTTGTGATATGTACATTCGACCTTGAATTAGAATTTCTTTTTGCCATGCGCACGAGTAATCTTAATGGAGCAAACGAAAATCAAAGGAAATATCAGATTTAGCCTTTCATCTGTTGAAATCGAATCCTTACCGACAATCAGCCGTTCGTCGCTGGGCAAATCCTTGAAAAACTTGCGAAATTCTTCGTTTCTTTGTCGATAAGTCGATTGAAACGGCTAAAGAAAAGCAACGTCTATCTTAATTCGTTTATGAAGAGAGAACTGGAAAACTTCCTCTACAGCAAGTAGCATTGGTTAAACGCTCGTTCTATCTCTCTTGGTTTATGCGTCATAGAGAAAATATTTTTCGTAAAATGTCAAATCACTGACGAGATAAGATGAGAAGAAATTAAAAATAAAGCAGCAACAAGAATGCAGCGCAGCATTCAACATTCTTCACGCTAATGCCAAACGAAGGATTTCAGCTTTTGATTCAACGAAAATAACTCCGTCGTCTAGCAATTCAACACAATCAATGGTTGATGTTAGGCACTCGAATTCGTCAACAAATATTCTCCTATGATTTACTTGGCTCATGCGACGTCGAATCTTTTCGCTCGAATAATTTTGTGCATGTGCCGATTTTCTCGCCCGATCATAATAACGATACGACTTCGTTCGTTTTATTTTAAACGATGATGCAGATGAATGATGAATATTTTGTTGAATGGTCGATGATTGTAATCGTGCTCTTTTCGGTCGTCGTTCTGTTGGAGACGCGTCATGGGTGAATGAGAGTGCGTTCGATACTGATGCTGACGCGCTGGCAACTACATTCGATAGGGAATTCGTGGAAGCCGAACAAAGGCCTGCCTGCGATGGCACGACTTGAAACTTCGACGACAATGAACTTGACGACGAATGAGTCGACAGAAACGATTTGACACTGTTCGATGAAAGTTTTTCGCTCGGGAATCTTCGTTGCTCAGTTTCAACGGGTGAGCTAGTGCCGTCGACTCCAACTCTCGCAGATTCAACCGGCAGACACGTGTCAGCTGAATCGACTTTTCTCCGTACGTTTCGAAAGCTGTTCGTTCGAAGAAAGAGCCGAACTGAATCCATTTTCTATTCAGTTTATTAAGATTTAACCAGCAAGATATGACAACGATGCTTCGCCTTTATCAAATAACACAATAACCAGCGGATAATAAACAAAATGTAATTAAATAGCAAACGTTCTGCATTAATCTTTCGAAATATATTTAGCATTATTTTTTTCTTCTTGTTCTTGTCGTTACATTTGCTTCTTTTTCTCGTTCGATACCCGTTACGTGGGAAAGGGTCTAGCCGTTTCTTTCCTTCTTGCTTAAATACATTTGCTTTTCTCTGTATAAATCGCGATGTTTTTTATCTGGGAGAAAAGAGAACTGCAAGTTATGCACCTCGGTAGGCGTTGAAAATATCTTTCATTGTTTCATAGGTCAACTTTCGTTTTATGAGCCAATGAAACATGGGAATTCGATCGGTTTTATGCCGACCGAAATAGCTGCCGACAACTGTTTTTAAATCGAAAGCGAGACTTACGTTGTACCACGCTTTCTTTTTCTTCGTTTGCGACGACGACGAAGATTTGTCTTGGCTTTGAGATGAGTTATTGTAGTCGCTTTCTTTTCTAATGTTCGTCGATGTTAAACTTGACTTTTTAGAATATTTTATCTTTTTATCGAAGCCCGCACGATTATTCATCGCCGATTCGTTACTCGTCGTACTGGTCGATGACGATTCAAGCAGAGTTGAACGCTTCGATGATTTCAGACATGACGTTTCTTCGAGTTTACCATTTATAACCGGTTCGCTTTTATTTCTTCTGTGGTCGATTTTGCGCTGTTTTGTCTGAAGAAATGATAACGAACTCAAGTTGACTTGATCATCGGACTCATTTAACATTGATTTATTCTCTTCGCATGACAAATCACTATTCAATGAACATTGAGCCATGAACACGTTCAGACTTGTGGAATCGTTAGTAGACGGAAGACAGCCGGCATCTTAATCAAATAAAAACATCCCGATAGAAACCGTCGACTATTCACCGAGCTTCTCAACGAATCAACGTTCAAAGCATTTTATCAGTAGAATCTCAGCTTGCCTAATACTTCACGTCAATCGTATAGGCCGATCCATCGAACTTTGTCCATAGAATCTCAACGTATTTGCTCGATCGATCGTGAAATCGGCAGAAAGACGTTCAAACAACTTGTGTCCTGTTCGATTGTTTCTCTGCCATCAAACTACTGAGCGTAGAAAAGCGAGTTCACTCCGATCTCATGGCTCTACTTGTCGCAAGCGAGACAATAAAACTCAATGTCAAGAGAACAGATGTTGCTTTTCTTAGGAGATCTTCTTCGATGGCAATCGAACTTGCTTTCATGTCGTCGACAAAGTCTCAATCTCAAGACAATTCACTATACATTCTAACATTTGGTGACCTGTAGTTTCCAGCGCATCTATTCGTATCATTTCGCTTTGTTGTTCTGCAACTTCCTCACACTAGACCCATCTTGGTCGAACAACATTAATTCGTGTTTCTGACTCATCCTTTTCATCGTGACCCATGTAAAAAGGTTTTCTTCAAAAAATGTCGCAATAATCGATTCTAATCAATAATTGAAGCAGTCATAATCAACGCAGAATCAGATTTGAATCGATTATTTCAATTATTCTGATTATAATCGGTTTTTAAAAACATGCTAAATCGATTATAATCAGAATAGTTGTAATAACCGAGTAAAATCTGATTCTGCGTTGATTATGACTGCTTAAATTATTAATTGAAACAGATTTTTTTTTACAAGGGGAAACATATCTTAACTACTTTCACGAAATTCCATCATTTTATTCTTCACGGAAACTCGACACGATTTCCGCTGAGTGCCAACGACGGATCATTCGCTTGGGAGTAGTCGTCTTTCTCCTGGCCATTGTTCAAAAATGGAACAATAAAAAAAACACGATTGCCTCAGCAAATCGAAATCTCGTGCAGTTCAGTAGACATCAGTGTTCTTCTCCTGTTTCGAATCCTGGGTTTTCCGTACTGTTTGACTTTGTTGTGAGCATGGCCGGTCAATGGCCAACGACTAAAGAAAAATAAAACAAGGAAATATGCAAACCTGTTTGTTGATTGCTTTTTCTTTCACTAAGATGAAGATTAGTTCCTGAGAGATTCGATGATTTACTCGGAGATTGTATTGAATTATTATTCAATGGGTCTCGTGGACTTGATGATAATGGGATCGATGAAGATATTAACGTTAATTGACTAGATTCGTCTTTTGGAGAGCATTCCGGTGAACAACTAATTTTCAAAAAAGTTTTGTTTATTTTCAAATTGTTAAACTAACACAAGCAACCGACACGATTCAACTAGCCATTCGGGATTTCTCGTTTGTCAATGGAAATTCCGTGGTTCTAGATTTAGAAAGAATGCTCCTCGTGTCTGAGAAACCACTCGAGTGCAATTATTCATGAGCGATCGGTGAACTTTCTTTCATGACGTACCAAATATGAACACGCACGCAGACATCACACTTCTAAGAAAAACTTTTA
Source organism: Rotaria macrura (assembly GCA_900239685.1). Taxonomy (NCBI): domain Eukaryota; kingdom Metazoa; phylum Rotifera; class Eurotatoria; order Philodinida; family Philodinidae; genus Rotaria; species Rotaria macrura. The sequence continues at coordinate 76,201 of OENT01000323.1, forward strand.
CGTTACTCGAACTGAATTTATTCAGACATCTCACTTCTGTAAATTTAAACACGTTGCGCTCTTCGATTTTGAAAAATCGCATTACAATCACAGAGAAAAGCGTGTTCGAAAAGATAACTGCAAATTGAAGAAACCGAAAATCCTTTTTTTCCAATGCATCATCGACAAATCCATTTGATTTTCCCCTTTGTTCATTTCATGATTGATCCGGCGAATGGGACTTGTCAAACAAGATCGCAAATCACCGTCTCTTCCTCACCCGAACATATTTCACTCTAAATAGACTAGAAATACGTGACAGAAATTCGTCCACATCTCTCTGGACGTATCTTAGACGTTTTCGTCAGCAGAAGGCGCATTTTCATGAGTGTAAAATCAATTGAAGTCTATCATCTTTCACAGTAATGCAGATAATTGCTTGAAGTCAAGCTTCGCCGAATCCAATATTGATTAGGCTTTTCGATTCGTCTCGAGTGGATCCGACAACTACTACCCATGATGCCTGTCTGCTCCCCGTCAAACCAATCGAGAAGCATAATCAATAAGTTACACCGTAGCGCAGAAGTGATTAGATCGTTAAAAAAAATAGATTTATGACTTCTCTAGATATTTATCCGAATTCTTCTAGAACAAAATGACAGATTTCACACGAGTACTCAGTCGTGTAAGTTTATTTGGCATTTAAAAACGAATTCATATTCATACTGAAAACTGTCGAGAATTTTCTTTCGTTCCGTTGAAACCTACTGCAATTGCCACTTAATGGAGGATAACTTGGATAAATAACCTTCAATGTCGTTGTCGATCGAAATGCAAAGACCTTCATCGAGATTTATTTCTTTACTAAGAAGTTTGAAATAGAGAGCGTCGGTTTACAAGAATGCAACGTTGCTAGAAAGTCAGCATTGAAAACGTCTCTCCGTCGAAACTTTCAACGAATCGAGTTTGTGCCGATGCTTTCTCCTTGTTTTGGATAGGAAATAAAAACATTTCCGTTTGTTGACAAAAACGAGCAGACGAATGTTAATCCGAGAGAGAAACACCCGATGGAACTGCAACTAAACAAAGACAATGAAACCTAAGATTTCCACTGTCGATTAGAGTCGCTGGCACTCAAGAGAATTCATCGTGCGCATTTCCAATCAGCGCTGGTTATCGTCAAAATAGTTGCCGATTCAATGAAATCGAACATTCATTCTCCTATCAAATAAATCTGTCATCGGATTCAGGCTCGAGAGAATCAATGAATTTTCGCCGACAGTACCGCTCAACACATTCGAGACTTCCAACTTGTTTCTAAATCTGCTTGAAAGGAACGATTCTCTTGGCTTCTTAAATGAACTCTAACTTAAATAGACGAACAGCGGTTCGAAGATTGAATCAACTTTGATCAGATCACGGAAGAAGACGACAATAACTTTCCGAGTGAATCTCTGAAATGTACCCATGAAAATTTCCTCCATGTTACCCGTTTACTTTCACAAGCGTTAAAATCAAAAACTCGTTTGTTTCGAAATCGAGAAAGGCAACTGCTTTCAACTCTTCTATGAGAAATAACGGAAGCATTCGGTTCAAACTTAAATTCTAAATGCATCGGGGCGAGAAAAACGATTTTTCAAAGCAATTCTCGTTTCACAAAAATACAATTTATCTCGAAATACATTCAGCTACTGATCTCATCGGTTATCGCTCTCAAGAGAAACAAGATAAATCTAAGCGTAATTTCATAGAATCGGAAAGTTGAACAAATTCTGTGTTTTCATGCAACACAACTTTTTCTCGGCATCACTCCGAACTAATTCGGCGGCCAAGAAACTCGATCGATACTTGGGCTGAACATAGGAAAGTACAGTTATACAATCGAGCTACTGTTCATCTTCAAGCTTATTTAAAACATAAAGACGATCTTATTTTTCACTTCATCTACTCATCGCGTCGCTTAACGAAATTTCGAATCTGTTAGGAAATGTGCGAATGGAATATCGAGAAACATTCGAGCAGGTGATTTGTTTGAAGTCAACATTTTCTCATAGGAAAATGTAGAACAGACAGCTTAGGACAAAGAGAAGAACATTCGCTGAATATATCTCTATCTAGTCGTATGAAAATACACCAACACATTGCCAAATCCAGTAACTCGTTTAATCGTATGTTAATCGAGATCCGATCTACTGTTGCCAGGCACCTAAATAGAATCAGCTACCACTAAACTACGATGCTCACGCGACCCACGATATCGAATGAATCTTACCGAAACTGCGAATTCGATCATTTAGGTTGTGCCCCACCGACAGCTAGTTCGACACAGCTCAATAACAGAGAGGAGTCGACCAACGATAAATGCTGAGAATAAGATCGTTTCTCTAGACGACAATTGATGATGGAGACAAGTTTTCAAATGATCTAACATCTCGAGTTAGTTGTGGCTTATTAGCATTTCTCCGGAACGACATTGATTTATGTATGGCTGGTCTTTGCCAAGGAAATGAGAGCTCGCGGGAATGAGGAAGCTCCAATTTTGATCTCGGCTTGTCGTTTTCTCATAAAGTCTCGATGAAGAAACAGAAATGAAACCATTTCCATGGTCAAACTGTGAGAAACGATTTCATCGAAATGCTCCCATCAAATGAGATTATTTCGAAAAATTCCTCAGAATTTCGGTTGAGCTTGTTCAACATTCGGTTAGTCAATCTTCTGATTCTACCAGGAGAATCGGTTTTTCTGATATTGACTTGACGAAACGCGTTTGTCTTCGTTTCGTCATTCTTCGTACTTCGGGAAGAATATTTAATTTCCTTGAAAAATATAATCACAAGAACGCAGCGAGTTCACCTCTTGAAATCGAACGGCGCTCATCGAATTCATGAACAAAAACTAAATTTTATGTTGCATTTTCGTTCGATCTGCAAATAATGCTTGTTGGATGTCGTTAAGAAGTGTCTCGGAACTGTATGCAAGCTCGTCACCGTTGCGTCTATTGATGGAGATCGGCATTAACCACTCGAATTTGTGGAAATAAAAGAACTTCATTTTTGTCAAATAATTGCCTACTGATTCGATCATTCGAAGGCAGCGATAAACGCTTGTGAAGGCGAAAGCATGTCTGGATGCGTTCTGCTCTTCGACGATCGTCGTCTTAGTTGAAGAGAATAAGAACCGCTGATTAGTTGGGCGACGTCTCCTGATTGGCTCGGTAGCTCTACTTGGAAAGTGCCTGCTCAAGATCGACATCCGAATAGCTAGTCACTGAAACGAGTGAATACTTCCGAACAGTAAAAGTCGCCGAATCTTTCTACGAAGTTGGAACGAAAGAAGAATAGTTCGATGAAAGTCAATTGAACACGTGTAAATATCGATGAATGGCTTCGACGGCGGTCTTTATTCAGAATGGATTTGTCGAAGATAGTTCTATCGGTTTTCTTTCTTTTTTATTGACAAACGAGAAGGAGACGAGAGACGAGCAATGGTCGCGCAGTTAAAAACGAATCAACTAGAAGTCGTCTCGATATTCACTTCATATTCTCACCTTAGATTTGTTCCATCTAAAGAAATAACGGCTGGAATTTCTGACATGTTTATCTTGATCTAAAATATAATTTAATTGACAACGAATATTGATTTTATTTGGTGTTAGTAGGAAAAAACGCGACGACGCATCATTTTTTGTTCTCTTCTTTTCATATGTAAAAGACAAAAGCAGAAATAAATAAAGGAAAGAAAATAAAATAGAACAAACGTAAGATAGCGATAGAGATATTTATATGTCAGCTTCACTCTTGTTATGGAATATTGACGTTCTTGACTTTTCACTTTGCTTACATCGGTGGTCGATTTTGTCTAAATGAGAACAAGAACAAAATAGCTAAACATTTTCCTGACGAGAGACGAATTCAAATTTAGCTGAGCATAGCAAAAGTAACTGACAGAGAGAAACTAACAGTTTCAATAATTATTTGCCAAGTTACGCCGTTGTTGTTGCTGAAGTTGTTACTCGTCCACTACTTTGCATCACGGCCATTTGATAGTTTAAATGATCATAACTTAATGAAATTTCCTTACGTTTCTTTTATTGTTTAACAACATAAATTCGACGGGTTTTATCTCAACTCGTCGTTGTTTAACTTTCTTTTTCCCTGACGAGCTGTTGACCGCAGAAATAGAAACACTTTCGTGTTCGCCTTAGTCTTAAAAGAGTTTTCTCCTATGAAATATACAAGCAAGTCCACTTGGAACCTATTTATCTCGAAGCTTTTGCCCTATTTCACACGGTTGATATTATTCATCGTGATGTTTCTCTTCAAAAGAAAACAGAGAATATCAGCCGTTGACATAATTGCCGCATTAAAGATGATATTCATGAAAAGAAAACCATCTGCCACCAATATTTTTCGATGTAAAACTAAATCGTTTTACTTGTGTACGAAACTAACATCACTCTTTGGACCGTGCCCTTTCATATGAATGTTATACCTGATTGGAGATGTCTTATCGAAAGGTTTTATTTGCAGTCGATGTTTATGTTAACCAAGCGATCGCATGACGAACCCGTTGAATCCGCTCATGCCACCGTGAGAACATTCGTTCATAACTGTATTTAAACTATTAGATTTAATCGAGCACAATCAGAAACGCAAATACAATCTTAGATTCTACGAGTGGAGAGGCGACGAGCATCATTCTAAATTCTAATTTCCGTATAATAATCTATGGAGATGACTAACCGCCGGCAGCCGAACCTCGTGCTGTTGAACAGAGATCAATGCTCGATTTTCAAAAGAGTCAATATTCGTTTAAAGCCACGCAGGCCGAGAGAATGCGCGAAGAACCTTCCTTCTATTTTTCAAAGAAAAATCAACTCGATCGAGTCGATGAAACGAGTTGTGCACAATAAAGAAATGAATTGTGTTTCGACGTAAGACTAGTCATCGGAATAAAATCTTGAAAAAGAATAGAGATTAAAAAGAATTCATTTGTCTCTTCATGCTTCATTGACTGACTTCGATTTTTTTGTCGAGTTTAATACTCCGCTGCAAGTGACGAACTCAATTCGAAATTCGTCACGCAATACAGCAGCTGTATCGATAAGACGTCTCAACGCTAGTTGCAACTAGATTTGAAATAATTAAACTCATCGAAATTGGACATGACTCGTTCTGGTTAAGAATGGCTGTTCTCACAATGATACGAGAGGATTGAACGGGCTCATCACGCCATCACTTGGTTAACATGAACATCAAATAAAAACGAAACCTTTCGATAAGACATCGCCAATGAGATATAACATTAATATTAAAGGGCACGGTCGAAAGAGTGATGAAGAAAAAAGATGTTTGAGTTAATCGGAACAGATTATTATCTCATCCGAAAGAAAGCCAAACAAGATATAAAGTCAAGACCAAATACTTCAGTTCTTTCGAATCTCGTCAAGCATTAAACCGATGAACTATCTCTAGTTGATCAATCATTAACGAAGTCAATTGAATTCTTTTGGTCTAAAGACATCTGACGAAACAGAAAAGCGATTTGCATTTCTCGAATTGAAACTTGTAGTGTCATCAGCCGGATTGAGTATTTTCGATCTCTGAGAGCGAAACCCGTTTCCGAATCCTTTCGAAGAACGAGTGAAGTTAAGCAACTCCTCATGAATAATAGTTGAATGTTTGTAGAAGGATCGAAGAGAGGCGATTTAGAAGAAGACGAAGCTAAGCATGTGAAAACACGTTTTGTTTCGATTGCATGCCGATTTCTAAATGAACTTCAACTTGGAGCATTTCAGTCAGATTTATGCTTCGAAGCGCAATCAGTCAGATTGTCTTCTCTCATTTTAGTATTGACAAAGCCGAAGCGACTATGATTTAATCGATGAAATTCTATAATACTCTTTTGTTTCGTGCTCTATGCTGCAAGTAGTTTCAAAAGCTATGCTTCAAGCGAGACACGTTGTCCGTGATATCTTCACGAATATTATAGGCTCGGAAAGAATAGTCTCGGGTTAATATGAGACACAAAGACAGAGGGCACTTTCTTCTCCCGTTAAACGTCGATAGCTGTTTCCGTTCGTCAGTGATTGGGTTCATCGTTAATCTCCTTCAATTATTCTAGTGCACACGTCTCTCAAGCTTCATTCAAATTTCAGCAGTGAATTAGATGGTTGAGATTTAATTTGTTTTTCAATGTTCTCGCCTTTGGCTTCCCTTAGAAATTTCGCTGAATTTCAACGTCTATTCGTTCAGTCTAATAAAGATCTCTCGGTTGTAACAATGAAGATCGACTGCATATTTCAATGAGAAACTCGATTCTAGCAATAAAAGTTCGACGAAGTCGATGTTTATTATCTTCTATGTCAAGAATTCTGCGGTGACTCACGAGACGAAGGAACACGCGTCCCTGTTTGTTGCGTAGACTGTGCTAGAGAGAGTATTTTCAACATCTTTAAAAGCGTGTCTGTTGAAAGACTAAATTTTGTTTCTGTGTAAAAAGCAATGCTGCCAGATAAATAAATGATAAATGTGATGAAAAGAAGTCATTAGGAAAGATGTTAAGTGAAAATGAATCGAATCTTACGTTTTCCATGTTTTATGAAGAATGAAAAAGACGATGAAAGTTATCACACAAACAATGCCGACGGCAATGTAAGCCCAGCCAAGAAAAGGATTCTTCCCACCCATCCATGATGTTGTACTTATTATAAATTGTTTCCTTCCGGCAAAACTTGTCACTGGATAATCTTCGTATAGAATAAAAAAGCGACAAATAAGTGAAGATTTTTCAAAGATGAAGAATTAAAGTTAACTGTAAGTTATAGACAACGAATAAGATCCTTGTGGCAATCCGCTTTCGAACGTTGAATTTCGTATTAATTTTCTCCATAGTTTTCTGAATGTCGGCATTGCAGCGGTCCGCATCCAAACAATAAAGTCTTCGTTCTGATAACCATTATTATCGGTATTGCTTGAATCGAAGGTCCACGCATTATTTTGCCAATTCGGTGGTTTTGGATTTGCAGGGAAAACTGTAGAGAAGGAAAAAGGAGAATCAATGCATCTCTCAGTGAATTGAAGCGAAGGAAAAGATAGTTTACAAGTTTCAGGACTCGGTGGATTTTTAAATTTAACCGCTTTATCTGTTGACCATGCGATGCCAAGATTCGTCAATGGTACTTGATTTCCATTGTAGGATAATGATACTGAATCTAAACATAAGCACAAGGTTGTACTTCGAAAGCAAAAAGGTTCATAGAACAATAAAACTAGTCGAACCATTAAATTTCGAATTTGCAATAGCACCGCAAGGTGTAAAATCTAGATTACTTCCATTGGTCGATTTCTGATATGGTTGACAATCACTGGTAACTGCACTTGTTTTGCCTAATAATTGGCTATCGTCACGTGATCGAACATAACGTCGATGATTTTGATAGTAATTTATTAAGCCATAATAAAAGTAAACATCACCCTAAAACGTTATCCCCACGCATAATTCTTTTCCTTCTCTTTTACAACAAAAATTAAACTAACGTCGTATGATTTGTCGAGCGTAAAATTAACTGTACAGCTACAACTCACACCTGTATAGTTCGCCTTTTCTAATACGTCGGCACAGGTTGTATTTGGCAATGTTGAACTCACACAATTTGTATCTGTATAATCGATGTCATACTCAAGGACCTAAGCATTTATTTTCAGAAAAGAATCGATCATCGAAAAACGAATTGAACACAACGTTTAGACAATCTTACACGTTCCGATGTCACGACGAGTACGATACCAATTGGAATGAACGTGAGACCAATTATTAGAAACACGGGTAATGCTGTATTAGCAGTTATTATTGGTTGCCATGCTGGCAAACGCTGTTGCTTGAATGCCGTATCTGTTTAACAAGATAGAATTTAGTAAATTAAATCAATTGCTACTAGTTTGTTTACTAACCAGCTGGTTTTTTGCTTTTTTGTTGTTCACGATCATCTTCCGTTTCTGGTTGACCTGGCATGTTTCACTTGCTTCTTTTTGTTCAATTTTATGAAGAAAATCTTTCTTTTCTCCAACAACAAGTAAAAATACTAATTAAAGTATTGACTATTAACGTGCATACTTTAAGTGAAAAACAAGAACAGAACAAGTAACTAAAGGACAACTCCACCGGCTTCGTCACTCGTCTCAAACAAATCATGAATCATTTTCATCAGGTTTTCCTATTTTTATTTTTCTTCATTATTATTATTTTCTCAATTAAACTTTATATTATTTTTATTATGTTTCGAAAGAAAATCACATGACAACGAAAGATGTCACTAGTTTTCACCTAAGTGATCAACATCACGTCATTGTAAGTCTATGACAACACATGCGAACCAAGTCAAACAGGTTCTGCTTCGTTTTTTCTTCCAAATTGAGAACAATACGGTACAACACGCTCGTCATATTTTCACTGGTAATGCATCTATACACGATCATCATCGAGCACAGGCTGTTGAAAACGGCCGAATACTTAATCGGAGAGTAGTCTACACTTAGTCAAACAGACATAGAATTGAGCGAACCAGAAGAGACCAACTAGCGGACTTGAACAATTTTTATCTAGAGTGTAAACAAAGTTATAACATACTCTGCTGCTTGTTGCCTGATCGACCGACAATGTAAGACTTGCAAAAACTACCAAGTCATACGAATACTTCTCGTTTCAGCTATCATCAAGGTCACAACTTTTCTCGAAAACAGACTACGCATCAGATAGATTCAAATTAGAAAATATGTTTTGGTATTAGCTACAACTGTAGAGAATGGGTTAGGTTAATGCGAAAGATATTCTTTAAATAACCGTCGACACCGTTATGATTCGGTTATGAATTACTCCTTCGACGCCTTCGCTCGAGATAGGTTAACCGTTTCTCTCGTTAAAGAATATCATGATGCCGAACATCGGCATAGCTTGAGAAGGAATTGAACCCACCGTGGTTCATCAACAACGTCACTCATTTTTTGTGCCTTTACTTTCTTCCGTCCCTCCACTGCTCGTAAGTAGTAAATACATGACACAACGAGTGAAATTAATCGTCGCCGTCAACATCAACACTTATGAGAGGCGCCTCGTGGATCGTAACAGAACTTATGAAATAAAGATCACTTCTAATTTGAAACTGAGGTTTGACGAGGACAAGTTTGATTTCTTGTGAATCTCTCATAGAAGTCGGCATATAGAGATCTCTTCATCAATGCAAGAATTTTCTTTTGCACAGTCAAAACTTTGTTTCCCGAGTTGTATCCACAGTTCGGAAAATCATTAGTTTAAAAATTCTGTTTTAGTACCGTGTCTTGCACTGCTGAATTTTGCATCGTCGTTTATTTGAATAGACTGCTGTCGAGTGTTGAAAAACAAAGAGAATGAAACTCGTAGTATCAGGAAATGAAGGTCACATTCATTTCGTACAAGTTGCAAGTGGCCTACAACAAACTTGAAATAGTTCGATGCAATTTCAAGTCGGAAAGTTCTTCATTGCACGATTGTAAAATCTGTGCAATCTCTATATCGAATTATCAGAACTATGGATAAGAATCGGTGAAACTTTGCTGTACCTTCTTAAAAGCATCTTGAGCGTCATGTCGCACCCACTTTTACAATACGAAGTCTCACTGCCCCGTCTTGATGAACATCTCTGTTGTTTACTGAAATGAATTTGTTTCTGCTTGGAGATGAAAATACCCGTTTATTTTATCACTGTTGTCAAAAATCGAGTAACTGATTTGAAAGTAAATGACTCACATAAGCTGTCACAGCCAGTTTATATCACCGAGAAGCCAAAAGAAATGTAGCTCGTGAGTAATAAATATGATCATGAAAGACATAGAAAAATTCTCTGCCATAAAAACAAGGGTGCTGTTGCGAAGTCTGACTCATTAGTTAAATGTTGAGATAGCTAAATACAAAGCTGCTAAATGACAAGCTTTGTTTTCGAACACTCAAATAACACCCGATAAATAATAGAAAATCTTTGGAATATATTTCTATATTAGTAGAGATTAGGTAGACTAGTCAGTTGCCAGGTTATGCGATGGAACTAAAATACTTCGAACTGAAATAGAAGTCACGAATGCATTAAATTAGTATAACTGCTTCCCTATTCTTCGTCTTGGCCACTTTTCTGTTTATTTGCTCTGCGACTATCTACTTTGTCTTCTGTTTCCCTCGTGTGACTGTCGAACGTAACGAACGATAGAATACAATCTTAGTAGATTATTTTAATTTATACGTTGGTAAGAGAGAAAGAGGGGGAAGCATAACGTATTGTGAAATAAAGTCGGTGCGGTCAAAAACCTCGAGTAGAAGAGACTAATACTACTGAAATATAACAATGAATTATCAATCATTAGAGCACGCGAATTCAGTAAGATTTAGCATTCCATCGGATTTCACAATTGCAAAGCTTCCGTCACAGATGTTTGAATAACAATCTGTGAGCCGAATGACGGTCTATATCCCAAATGCTTTTATGTGAGACACTGAAACCGAATCGAGTCTAACTCTCTTCATTTTCGATTCAGCAGCTATTCGTTCAATAAGTCTAAAGTGAGACCAATAAGATTCATTTCACTGTAACATTCATATTCTTTTCAACTGCACTTTTGCAAATTCTATCATTAGCTCGTCTTCTTTCGGAAACCAGTTACTTTCTATTGGTTTAATTTAAGAAGAATCCAATTAAGACATAAAGATTTATTTGCAAGTCTTCTCATGACTACTTGTCTTTCCACGTAACTCTATGGACATTCTTCTTGTCTTCATCGAATCGAACCCTGTTCTATCTAACTTTGTACAGAAATATCAAGAAATACTCGTATTTCTGAACTGTTGATCGACCGATGGGTCTGTCTTGCATGAAATGCACAGCTTTACGCAGTGACATCACGATAGTCTGAAGCTTTGAAGACAACAGTCGACGTTGAATGAGATACTGTTTCTATAGCTTTTTCTTTGCCACTAACGATGCTAGCCATTAGAATGAAGTCAGTTCGGTGGATAAAATCGGTCAATCGGGCTGACAAATGGTTGTTCGGAAATGAGAATAACGACTGAGCTGGCCAGAGCATCACGTTAAATGATCGATCACTTGAAATATTCTTGAACAGCTTCCGACTGCTGCCTCTGCATGATCAAGTCGAGAAGACATTCAATTGTCAAATGAACGTTTAGCAGAATTTTCTCACAGATTATCGAACAGTATCAAATTCAAAGCGGATCGCTGGATTCATGCATTGCCATTCAGTTCACAACTCAAATAAAGACTCCGAACAGTGGAGAGTAAGAAATTCGACTGATCACTTTTGACACGACGAACGTGTTGCGGCCGAATGACATGATTACGTCGAGTTTGACATAAATCATGTGCAGCCAGAACAAGAAGAGAGAGATTAGCTCGTAAGATGATGAACTTTGAGTTGACAAGAGTGAAGATAAAAGTGCCGACCGGAAGAAGAGATGACGGTCGTCTATTGATCATCAATATTCTGTCTGTTTTGCTTTTCTTGACAATTACTCTTCGATCAACTATTGATCTCTTCTCCTCTTGTCAACAATCAACATGCGTGTTTATTTAGCATTCTGTTAAAATTGTTCACATGATTCGTTCGTTTCAATGTCCAGTATTTCGAATGAATTCTTCTGAATCCAAGCGTGGCAAAAGTGGTTTAAAGTTGCCGGACGGTATAGCTCACCATCTGTTTAACTTGATTGGAGAAATAAAACATACATAGACCGAAACACATCTCGAACGAGTAAATTCCTTTCTCCAACGAATGTCAACGGTCCGGCAACATTTTGTCCTTTCGATAGTTGCCTCTCGAAGAGAATTTCCTTTTCTTTTCTCGTCCTCTTGCTTTTTTTCAACTGTCATTTCTTTCGTTCACAATTTTCTCATTTGTTCTGGCTAGCCCAATTGCTGAATGCATCGACCGAGAAATATCTCCTACACTGTTTCCATGAGTGCGATAGATCCTCACAGTTTTCTATGCACGCTGATGAATGCACAAGGATCAATATCAACTTATGTCGAAACGGGGAACACGGTCGTTTCATTAACTTTTCTGCTTGGCTCATATGAAATGCATGAAGAATGAAAATAGCCCATCGCTTGGATTAATCGAGCAATCGTTTGCCTACCCAAAAGTCTGGTATGGTCTCATATAAAATACTGTGAAACGTGTTTCAATCGTTGAAACTTTACGAAAAGCGTCGAAATGAGTGTGTGGCTGTGGAAGCCATTTTATGACTGCTATTCAGCGCATTCTTGTCGGTCGAAAGATAGTGACAAGTAACTTGGTTCGGACTTCGGTTTCTAAAGTTTACTCTAGATAAAATTTGTTGCTAGTAGAAAACATAACGTGATGATTTTATTGATAAAAAATATATCGAGACTTTTTGAATTGTTTGTTTATTGCCGTTAGAATATATTCATGTGAAATGGTTGAAATTCGTCGTTTGTCAATGAACTTCAAGTGTGTAAAGGAAGAATAAGAAATACGAATGCTAGCAAGACGAGTTGAACATTAACGGTCATCATCGAAGTTCGAGAATTGAGAAGTTTCTCCAGACGATCTTCGCCGACCTAAAACCAAGAAGAGATGTTTTCCATCGTTGCATCAGTCACGTTGAATCAAGAGAGTTTTTTCTAGAAGAAGATTTTGGCTGCTCTCTTTGGCACGACGTTCGAACACTCTCGAATCGTGGATGAACTTGATCTCATTTATAAGAATGGTTTTTCTCTGAAATATTTAAAACAAAATCCGACTTTCTATGAAAAACTCGTCCATTTCATGTCTTGTCATCGAATCACTTTTACTTCTCTTTCTACAAAAGCGAACTCTTCCTACTGAGGAACCATCATGTAAAAAAGAAAGAACAATTCTTAGAAGTAAGATGTCTCCTAGTGTAGATCAGTTACTCGATTCCTGTTACGGATATTGATTGAAAATGAATCGGTCAAGCTAAACCTATCGAACAGTGATCATGTTGAGAATATTCTTCTCGGAAATCGACAAAAGCTTCGAAAAAGGTTCTTCTAGAAAACAAACGGATCGGCCTGCGAGAATCCGCCGCAGTAACACGTGTTCTACGCGTATCATCACGGCTTTTAGCTTTGTTTTAGTTACTTCGAATTCGAAGAGAGCAAGATTCAACGACTGATTCCATTTTGTTTTCGAGAGGAAGCCGAGTTGAACTGAATCCCATGTCTTCTCTTTCCACCGTGTGCGTTGCTTATCTAACACAAGACAAGTTTTGCCAACCCCGAATCACAACTACGCCTCGACGAAATCGCTGGAGCTTCGTCGTTTACATGTGACACGCAGTTTATTTAGCGAGAAAGAAAACTATGCCGATAGATTCAGTTAAGTTCTCCCGACGTAGAAAACAGTAGATGAACGGTTCTCTTACGTCGCCTGTCGTTCGAATAGCAAGAGAATCTGATGACAAACAAAACTTGAGATGAAGCTATGAACCGACAGAAGCAACGAGGATAGGCCGACTGACTGAAAACTTTCTTCTAGTGTATGATCAATGGTCGAATAGGTGATGCTGAAGAACTAGCATACAATGACTTACGTGAATGATCAATGCCATGCCTCGATCTAAATGAGACTCTGTATGACAGTGAAAAAGCCATAAGCCAGGATTTGTTGCTCGAAAACGCAGTCGAATATATCTACAGACAAAAGAAAGACAAACAAAGTGCTTAGATTATAGCCGTTAATCGACGAAGAAAATCAATGTATTTAACCCTCCAGCTGGCACAATAATAGTATCTTTGACAATACGGGAATTGATTGAGCAATTCAAACACACACAGTTCAATTGATGATCGTCGCATCGAACATTGGGATTATTAGCCGCAATCATACCGGTCGTTGTGTCTAAGATCGAAAGACCTTGTTCGATGACATGGAAGAAAGATCCATGCAAATGTAATGGATGCTGATCGGAATCGTAGTTAACAATGAGAAATTCAATAATATCATTTAATTCGGCTAGGATATTGTTATAGCATCTTTGTCCGATGATCGTCGAACTATTATAAACAACGTTCTGGCAAGGTTTTTGTTCGCGTGCCCTTTTCGGATTATAAATCAGAGGTCCATCGATATTTGGGTAAAGCATGCTGATGTAATTAATCGATTCGTATCCTGATTCGTCTTCAGTTGACTCAACAACAGTCAACGAAAGAGATCGCTGAATCGTTACACGTGCTGCGTCGGAAACGAGCTCCTTGTCATAATATGCGGCATCTGTTGTCATGTTTTTCATGGTTAAACAGATGACGTTCGCTTCTGACCCATACTGGCTGAAAGGACAATTCAATATGTAACATGGTTCTTCTTCGGTGCAGTTCCGCGGGCTTGTCTTCGGATTCGCCAGATGATCGTTGGCCATGTGCAGAATAGCCCGACTATGCCAACGAGTATTGTTATTCCTATCCATCGTATCGACACGAATCCACCCTAGAAAGGATCGTTTATTTTGTTTCCATAATGAGTTCAATGACGAAATCGGAATCGATTGAAGGGCAAACTCTCAACGACAACTTACACGAGTTTTGACTTGAGGTCGATGTTACATTTACGATAAGATCGTATCGCTCGCCTAAGCCGATAATAATCTTATCGACAAGAATCGGTCGATCGAACGGAATCCCATCGGATGAAACGACTTCGAATTGATGCTCATCAATAGAAAACACAAGTGCGAATGCACTGCCACCATTGATCAATCGAATGCGATATTGCGACTCGGTTTCATTGATGGTGAGACGTTCGAATGGAGTCGTCGAACTTTGGCTGTTCCGTGGGTCAAAGTATTGACCACGTCCGTTGATTAGTATCGACGTGACTAATGCTTCAGCTGCACGTGATCCATCAATAGCTTGAAAATAATCATTTGTGTCTGATGACATTATCGATTCAGTACTATCTGGAAAAAACTGACCACTGTCAACAAGGAACTGATGCTGTTCACTAAACTTAGAAGTTCTTTATGCGAATAGTTATTTCTATCATCCGTTAACTGACCCTGTGTAGAAGTGTTGCCAATCTTGAATAATAAGGGTGAATTCTTTGAGGGTCTTCGTTGGTTTCACTTTCGGATGCACGATGAATGCTCCTAGCAATCCCATGGCCGTCTGAGAACTAATATGAGAATGATACCAGAATGTCCCTTCATCGAGAACGTTGAACACGTGTTCATATGTTGAACTTGGCAAAATTGACAATTGTGTGACACGTCCTACGCCGTCGCTGTTCGGAGTGTCAACTTGTCGAATGCCGTGAAAATGAACACTCAAGACCTCGGTGGGAAGATTGTTGTATATGTGCACATGAATCTTTTGTCCTTGATAAACGTGGAGAACAGGACCAGGAAGAGAAGCGTTGAATACGTAGACCTAGACAAACAGAACAACACAATTCTGATACTTTTTGTTATTCGTGTTATTTTACGGTGAACTAACCAGCTTCGGATAGCCATCACCCGTAAGAACAGTTTCATAGTGAAATATTTCATTTGGATCATCATATTTATGTAAAGTCCCGTTGTTGTCAGCAACAATACGATAGAATTCCTTGTAGAACATGGTCATTGCAGTAGCGGCTCTCAGATGAAACGTACAGGAATCCATCGACGGTCTACACGCATCCTCATTCGATAGCCAAGGGTCGAAAGGTTTTAATGATTCTACTTGTAATGCTAGAAAAACACTGAACACGAATGCCAATAACCACATGTTTAGTTCGCTGCGCACTTCGTCGAGTTTTATTGTGATCGAGTAAGATGTTAACCATCATCTCATACTTTATCTTTGGCAAACTCTAACTGATAACCTCGTTCTCCGTGATCATTCAGCGATATACTTAAGTGCCGTTTTTCTCCTAGTGTCAATATACACGTAGATATACTATTTATTATTACCGTTGCTTTCGACGTCTTTTTCTTCTTCTCCTCATTGTTTGCTTCTTATCACACTACGATAGAATTGCACCCGAAATCGCTGTTGTTTACAGCAAAAGAGACACTTTTACAATCTACTCTCTATTGAAAATACGCATCGGAGTGCGTAACTTTCGTACACGAATACTCGATCTTTTACAGGACTAAACAATGTTTCAGCATGTTGCTAGTCAAACTTGCATCGCTTATCGAACAACAATATTCGTCTTGAATGCAGATCAAGGCTGAGGATTGACTTTGTCGAATGATATATATGCATCCTCGTTAATGAGTCATTACAGTCGTCAGGGAACATCACCTATGACGTGCTCATTAGAACAATCAAGCAAGCGTGGTTCACACGGAAAACACATCAGCTGAAAAATTTTCAGATTCGATGAGAACAAAAGAATAGAGGAGCAAAGATAAAGATCCGAGATCAAATATAGACTCAATAGGAGGAGGCATGGAAAAGAAAGAATAACTCTTCTTTAGAATTCTGCTTGTTCGATATCTCATTGGAATCAATAAATATCGTGCTATGGCTGCTGCCTCATCATATGTCGCCTTGTTTAGAATAAATGCCAATCCCAATAATTTCAAATCCTACTTTCGATGAAGTACTCGCCCATACTAACATATCTAATTGTCTGATTACTATTGATAACAATGGAAATTCCCTGGACGATTTTCATCGTTAGATCGTTGGTGTATTTTTAGCAATTAGTCGAATGGGTCAGACACATAGATTTATTGCGTAAGCTTTTACCGTGCGCAATCTTCGTCGAGAAAAACTTATCCAAACATCGCATTACTTTATCATATCGTGCAAAACTTCTATTGTTATGCAACTTCAACCTGTGAAACATTTATTTTCACCTCGCCCAACGAGCTCCTCAGTTGATTCTTTCTTGCATTTTTTTAGTTTATGGCGTGTCGAACTGTGATACGCAACGAAGTATCTAAGATCAAGGCGACATGGAACAGAAATACGTTTGTCTCAGTTTTTAGCCGAAAAGATTCATTCTATCATGTTAAAGCTAGACTCGATTGAAACATGTTTAGTGCTACTCAACACTAATCTGACTTTGATGATGGTAGGTTGCTTTCCATTGCTGTGCTGGGGTATTCGGCACGACGTGTGCATGCTCTTGTGAATCCTGTTGTCTGTGACATTCTCGATCGGACAAGGTGACGTTTCGTATAAAGTTCTCGTTCGTTTTTCAAACTATTCTTCGGGCGACAATTGACCTCGATGTTTTGAATTTCATTTCTACGACAAATCTATTCATCTCGTTGACTATCTCTTGTAAATATTCGAGTGTCGAGTGATTCTCACTGATTATCAAATTATTCGACCATAACAGTCAACGAGTAGTTACGGGTGCGACAAACCCATCGTCTTAGCGTTTGCTACAAAAATATTTCGATTTGTTTTCGACTTTGACTTGGGTTTGGATCTCGTCATAAATCACCCAAATCCTGTGGCGCTTTGTAAGATAAAGTCTCAGAAGTGTGAAAAGAATCTCAACTTTTACAAATTCACATGAGACGGCTTGGATTCGGTGTTCCGATTCGGCCTCAATGCAACTCAACTACAGAATTGAAGTGATGTTAGATTCGAACCAAATCCCCAATCTAAACTAAACCAAGTGATAGAAGCAGTCCTGCAACCCGAATCTGAGCGAAATCCACACTACGCGCTTGTTCGGAACGATATCCAAATCCAGAAACCCAATCGAATTCCAAATGCGAACGATTTGCTGGCGAATACCAAATCTATTGACGATTTGTTGCACCTCTACCCGTAGTTTATTTCGGCAACGATAATTATCAGAAAAAGAATTGAATTAGTAATCCATAAATATCGATCTACCCTCGTATGATACACTGCAAGTATCGACAAGTGCGTTCTGCAGCTGAAATCACTTGAATTACAACTAATTTTGAATAGCTCATAATCAAGAAGTGCACATTGAATCGTTGCAATCTAGCTGCTTGAATGTGGCATCGACTTCCTAAATCTCTGCAAATGATTTAAATGCAGCAACCGTTTTTTAGGATCAACCCTATAAACACATCCGTTTACCAGTCAACTTTGCTCTTTCTTGTACAAATGACTTCTGCTGGCTAAAATTTATCCGAATATAACAATGTGCGTGTAAATACGAAAGAAAAGCAGTCTCAAACTCCTCTGTAAGCATCTGTGAAGTCGATTAGGACATCACGAACTAATATGAACACAATCGATGTTTTCATCATCGTTCGGATGACTTGACACTTAAAACACTTTCACTAGTATCGATGCAACGACCATCATCGTATGTGTCTATGCTCGCATTGACGTCACCCTGAGTTTCATTTCATATCTTTGATAGAAATTTGCGAAATTCATTTTATTTTGACAAAAACGTCCTTACAACGACAATAAGAGAATGACGAAGCTTCTGGGGGTGTGCTGTGTAACATTTTAACAATAATTTAAGCTGAACTGGTCCGTGTGTCGGCTACTGGTCGTTCATTTATGCCTAAATCAGATTTTGGAAAACTATCTATAAGCTCGAAAATTCTTGTCCTTCTTAAGTTGATCAAAGTACAAGAGACATTCTAATAATGATTGAATTGAAGGTTCGTTGGTAATGCATATTAAAAGCACATGGCCAGCCTAGTCTCTGGGCTAAGAAAACTGAAGATGCATCGAGGATTCAACTGAGTTGTTTACAGAGATTGTACAAAGATTGAGAAACACATTCGCCGTCAAGCTGAAAGTTCACGGCGACTTCTCGGTTATTGAGGATATGATTGTCTTTCCATCATTCGCCTATTTTTCTGGTTTTGATGACCTTCATATAAGATCCCCATCGAATTTAATGCCCTAGATGATAATAAATTTGAACTCAATTTTCGAACTGTTTTTCACTGTAAATGTACGTTATCATCACAACAAATCAGCGATTCGCGTGTCATCATATTCACATGGGCATCTCATTCGTGTCCGAAATACCCATCGGCTCGGCATCTAAAGAATTTCATTAAAAACAACAAATTAATCTTGAATTGACGCTGAAGTTAATGTAGACCGAGATTCCGGATACCAGATCTTCCGGCATGACAGGATCGTTTCCGACTTTTGAAATTATTCCTGACTTTTTCTCGGTTTTTTTAATTTGTAAATGATTTGAGTAGATTTTAGCATTCAGGTTTTAGTAGCATCTGACTATAATTTAACCATATCTCATTACTAAATATATACCAGTGAACTTTGTTACCCTGTTAGCGTTTTATGGGTCTTTTCTCGTCAAGCTCCAGTTATACATCCGAGTGTATTGGTCAAGCTTGCTTCGTCTACTACTATGATGAGAAAAAAGTTCTCTTCGGCCAGCTTGTGATCACTCGCTGTCTTGCCGATGAATTGACATGATTGCCACTTCGTCCCGATCCCAAAAGAATTAGTAGATTCTAGTTTCGTTCTACCGTTTAATTTAAATAGAAGCGATCACAGGTTGCAGACTGAATAAACAGTTTCTAAAGGTTTTCGTTCTTGAAAATATTTATCGTAGCGAGTTCTGAGAAATGGAAACTTTAAATTCAAAATCAAACGCTGATGTCCAATGAATTTCTAGTTGCCTTTTCTCCCATGTCGACGTATTGAGATAGATGTGTACCATGAGATGTCTTTTGGGTTAATGAAGAATCGGTATGAAATTGGTCTTTTGGCAAAACGAAAAAGCATGTTATAGCGAGTCGAGGAAAACGCTTTCCGGATGAGAACAAATGTAATGAAATCTGCTTAATGTCGCCTTGCTCACTCTGTTTTAGACGGCTACTTCTCATTTGCCAACATGAATAAACTTAAATTAATTATTTAATGAGAATGTTTTCAAGTCTATGTAAAGGATTAAGTTATTGAAACTTTTACTCGAAAATGCTCGACGATCGAAATGATTTTCAACAACGAGATTTTAAAAGGATTTTAATTCAATGAATATCATTATTTCAAGATAAGTTCTTGTAATTTATAGAGGACGTATAACCCTTTAGAATGTGACGAGCATATATTGAATGAATGCAACCCCTGCAAGTTGTAGAGGACGCAAGCGATCTGTATTCTATGGACAGTTGAAATTAAAAAGGTATTCTAGTCTATGGCAGACATCAGTTTTAAACTAAGCAAAGCTATCATTAGATAGAGATGGGTTTATTCATAGGAATCATTAAGAAAATCATGACGCATATATCAATAAGCTAATGCAGAAAAGTATTAATCTAATATAACAAATGATCGAGTAATATTCATACCATGTCAAGTTACTTTTGCAACGGAAAATTGAATAGTAATAGTAAAACATCAAGTAAAAAGGACTGAGATTTTATTCTTGAATTAAATAATACTGAAAATATTCTAGGAAGGATGGAAGAAGAAAGAATAAATCATTGGAAAATAGAAAAGAAGTGCGTAAATAGAAAAATAATCATTTGCCTTTTATGAAGTAACAATGATGTCTACCGAACTCCAAGAGTCACATTTAATTAAGATAAAACTATAATGAAAAACTAGATCTAGAGAACTCCGCAAATTTCAGTTCATTTCAAAGACACCACGAGTTACCCATATTTGGAGAACTCTATAGATCGAAGTTCATTTAAAAGTAAAATTAAACAAGTAACTTTTTGAATTTCACCGATCGAAATTTGAAATTCATGACAGTTATTGGCTGAACATATTCATGTCAAAACAACTAAATTTGTCAAATTCAGTTAAATTTAGAACCGTAAAATGTAATGTGTAATTGTTTTTGAATAAATTGAATTTGAGAAAGCTCATTTAAATTAAAGCAAATTAAAATTACAATTTATGTTCACAAATGAGAATACGCGGTTTTAGACATCGATTCGAGTTCGTCAGGATCTGCCGAGTTTTATTGAGAGTTCTGAAAAATGACTGTTTTATAACCGAAAATTGAATTCTTATCTATCACGTGACGTACTCGAGAAAACGTCGAGTGGTTTTTCAGAATCAGATTTGGATGGCAGCTCAAAACATGCGTGAACGTCTGTTCATTTTCCGGCTTGCTATCTATAACTGCAGCCCGTAGAAACTAGAAATATGAGAACAAGTCAAGCTTTCATAGTAGCGACCTCTATAAATGTTTTTGTAACTTTAAAGTCAAAAAATACACGCGATTGAGTAATACTTGTTTGTTTTCAAGCAAGTGTTTGAAGTATCGTCATTCACTGTAGCAGCTACTTATTTTATCCGAAGTCTGACGTAGTTCAAAGTTGTGCTTCGAAAGCTGTTTAGGATTTCTTGCAAAGTATTTTCCTCAACATTCTCTAAAAAGCGTTCGCTGTCTGAAGTGACAAATACTAAATAATAACTGAGCTGATATTTGAAAAATTTGCGTCATTCACATATGACGACGAACATGCTTGCTGAAAAAACGCTCTTTCTGATGGTGTGATATTCATCGCAACACTTTGCTGAGACACATCGTGCGTAAGTTACAAATGAGCTAAAACAGAATCAAAGCTAATAGTCTTGAGACAAAAGAAAATTAAGCATTAATGGAAATCGCAAAGAGCAATTTTCTGATTTTGAAAATAAAATTGCCAATTTTTAACTTTCTCATCTAGCGTCTCTGAGTAAAACATACTGTGCGGTGTTCATGCTCGATTTGCTGCATGCGACGGAATCATCCGGCTGAAAGCAGAATCTTTTGGAGAAGGGAAAAGAGGAAATCTCACAGGATAATATTCAGCTGTAAGGAAGTGCATAGGTTTAGAACCAATACTGAATTCCGTTAGTAACTTACTTATTGAGCAGCTGCTGCTTTTCATATGAAATGCTTCGCAGAAGGAAGTTTTATACATATTTTGATGATTTAAAAGAATACTATTTACTCGAAGAGTGAATCATGTATTTTCATCATAATTGATCGAAAAGGAACAGAAATGAAAGAAAGAAAAAAGAACTCTATTTGAATAAGAAATAAAGTGAAAATATTTTCAACAGCTCGCTTAGTCGTTATTTTCTCTGGTCTATATATTTCTTGACTTAAATGTCACTGCTGAAAGCAATATTTTTCAACAAAAAGCCAAGTCAAAATGTTCACTTTATCAGGTAAGCTGAGTGCATTGTTTTCTCAGCGTTTGCCTTTCGAATAACACGATCAAAATACTATTCTGATATCATGAGAAACAGCTGAAATGCCATTTGTCACGTACAGATGTCGTTGCAAGCTACTGCCACTTGTTTCACTTGATCGTATATGTACGAAATGCATAGGATTTTTCTTCATTGCGATGACAGTGGATTTCAATTGATTGACAGAGTTAAGTAATTTATTAGACAAAATGTTTCTTGTGGAATCTTTTGTCGATACTTTATGAAAACAACCATTAAGATTCTGTTAACGATAGAGAACGAGATCTGTGCGAAAAGAACATATTTTTCATTGCAATTAGAACTCACGGCAAGTGCTCCCTATTCGCAAACACTTATGAGCTCAAATCAAATGGATCTTTGCAAGGAAACAGTTTAAACTTTAAAGAGTCTATTCGCATGAAACATTGAGAGCCATCAAAAACGTCATAGGGATCAGGTATTCATGACTATTAAATGACGGCTTGTTTGCCAAGTTCGACTAATCCGCCTACTTTCGTTGCTTTTTATTACTTTGTTATTTTCTCTTTCTCCCCCTCTCTTATCGATCATTATCACTTTCAAATAGTGACATTCATACTCCTAAACGAGAAATAAATAAGCTTATTCGTAGCCAAGTGTATAGTCATGCGCGTATATATATATATAGACGATGCAGGTGAAACCATGTGGTTGTTCACCTGAGGGTTTCTCGATAGCTTATTGGCTCGAGATAAACGCAGTAGAAAGAAAAGCAAAACATGGGTCGAACACATTCAAGACACGAGCATAATTCAGATTCGGTTTTTTTTAATGAGATCAAAGCTTCGCGAAAGCAAATTCTCCATGCATTTAGGCAAGAATTTCCAATATTGACCAGACAACATAAAGGTTCCAAAACCGACTTATCAAATATCGGAAGAAGTCATAAGAAAGGAAGTTTTCATGATCATCGATCGCATTCATCCGATGAACTTAATTCCAATGACAATGACAACAGTTCAATAAGTTCTCTTGGCATTCAACGTCCATGGATTTGCCAATTGTGTCAAACGTTAAATCAAGTCGATACTCAATTATGCTCTATGTGTGGTTCAGGCAAGGTAAACGTTTACATCCCCATTATGAATCATAACGATAAACTCAAAACGGCGAATCATCAGCAAAATGACTCAGCAAACATTGACAGGTTCGCGCAGTTGTTTTCAGTTTCTCATACAAACAGATGAATTCCGTTTATTCAGGACATCTGTAACGTATCGTCGGACAACTGCGAGGGAGAACAGTTCGAGTGGAGGCAATGCTGAGCAAGAAAATATCTATCGGCGTAGTGTACTTATCACACATAAACGCCAAGCTGATGAGCATATTGTTTTAAAACAATTTCAAAAGCTAGTCAATAGTTTAACATTGGCGCAGAGTCGATTCAAAGACGAGACCTTCCCGGCATCACCAGAATCGCTCTACATTAATGGAAGTGCTCTTTCACAATCAACATTAGCTATTCTGCAAGGGCAGCAAACGAGTTCATTCTCGAATCATTCTATTCAATGGTTACGACCTGATCAAATAAAACCACCTGAATGGAATGAAAATGAAACCAGTCAATGGACTGTTTTTCGCAATCCGAAACCCAACGATGTTATTCAAGGAGCTTTAGGTTTCAATGCTGTTCTTCTACTTTAAACGCTACGATTACTTCTTGTTTCTTTCAGGTGATTGCTGGTTCATAACTGCGTTGAGTGTTCTGGCTGAAGAACCTGAATACTTAATGAGGGTAACTCGGAAGATTTTACTTTAACTCTACTAATGTAGCTTCTTCATGAAAAGGTACTCGTTACAAAGGAATATAATGATCAAGGCCTATATTATGTTCGTCTATGTAAAGGTAATAAACGTATCTTAGACTGCAATCTCAATCTCCAAATCAACAAAACAAGCATTTCTATTTTTCTTCTCGGATTATATTTAAATATTCGTCAACGTAGAATCTACACTGGCCGAGTTTTTTCTTTTTCAAAGCCACCGTTTTAAACTAGATGATATGCTCGATAGTGTATAGAATGTATATTCGCTGTCCTCGAACAACTGTCCTTTGTGTAGCCATAGGCAGTCGAGTCACATGCTTAGGTCGATCAATTTATTTAGCATTGAGGCTTGTCTTTCTGACTTGAATGAGTCTCACTTCTTTGCATTTAGTCAAGTCGACATAATCTAACAGGTGACAGCTACTGCTGATTAAGATTCAAGGATCGAGTTTGAATGAGCGGAGTAATTGTAAATAGTTATTTGTTTGGATGCACCGTATCTATCGCATTTCTATTTATTGCATCTTATCTTCATCCAGCTGCAGACAGTTTACAATCGGAATAAAAACGCTGCAAATAGCCGCTTTTTAAAAGGCGACTATCCATTATTTCCGCTCTATAGTTATTAAATGTATAAAATGCTGAAAATTTATTCTCCTTGTCAGCACATTTTGTCTCGATTCGGGTGTTTCCAATGCTTGAAACCACGATTCTATGCCCGGCGTACAAGTTACGACGAGTGTTATCTGTGCCGAGTCTCAACAAAGCCCTTCGAGGAATGAGGCAATGTTTAATGGTCAAGAGATTGACGCATCGAACCATTTTACACGAAATTCAAGTGACGTGATATGTTTCATTATCCATCTTATACTGCCAAGTGAAATTGTGCTCCTAAAAGATTCAACGGTAAACAGTGCGCTCCTTCGAAATTCAGCAGACGTGAAGAGTAATACAAAATCTACGTGAGTCTCATTATGTGAGGTAACTTGTACACTTACACACGCAACGATTCAAACAGTATCTTCATGATGCCAAGCTTTTCGAAATCTGACTAGCCGACTTCATCGACCTTGGGCAGCCGTTAGTTAACGTAGTTTCGTTTTGAAATATTTTCTGTAAGCGAATCATTTATGTTGAAGAATTGAAATTGGTTGACCCCTTCGAACCTGAGCTGAGTATAGAGACACACTATTTTCGGTCACCTTATTACCTTCGTCATACAATGATTCTTCTTTTGAAAAAAATCTACCGCAATACTGATCATATATTAAATTACTTGATCGCGATCACGACCACGAAGAGATAAGATGTGTTTTTATTCAACCATTCAGCGTAGCCGAGATTTTCGTGCAGACCCTTACTTTACTCTGATCTTAAAATGATTCTATTGATCGTAAAATATACGGCAAACTTCTCGTCTCACGGAAACATCGAATTCAAAGTAGTTCTCCGTCAAAAATATCGAGAATCAGCCTAGCAGAAGATTGAGACTTATTTCCATGTAAACAAAAGTTTAAAATTAGTCCCACTGAAAATGAATGCGTAGGTATGAAGATTTTGATAACTGACTTCGAATTTTAATTGAGATGGTGAATGGACACAAGTTGTTGTTGATGATCGTCTTCCTTGTACATCACACAAGAGATTAGCTTATTCTCAAGCACGTCGAAAACAACTCTGGGTATAATAGGAGATTTGCTTTTTGCTTATTCGAAATGAAGCCCAACAAAAACACCGTTTGTATCGAATAGGTTCCATTAATCGAAAAGGCTTTAGCAAAACTGAACGGAAGCTACGAGGCAATCATCGCCGGTCGTTGTTGTGAAGGTTCGATGAAGTTTCCTTTTGTTTCTCGTCTGAACTCGAATTGAATTTTCGCACAGGTCTATCGACGGTGACAGGGAGCCCGTGTGAAACGCTGATTCTTGGTCGATCATTTAATCCCGATGATAAAAACGTCGATCAAAATGTTTTGTGGAATAAATTATTAGATTCACGTTCACAACGCTTTCTTATGTGCGCAATGTGCAGCAATAATCTTATTAAAAAAGAAGATTTCGAAAATACTGGTTTGCTTAATATTCATGCTTATTCATTACAAGACGTTAAACAATCAACTGATGGAAAATACAGATTAGTCAAATTAAGAAACCCGTGGGGAGGGACCTACAGATGGAACGGTAAGAGTTTATCCTTGCGTTTTTCAATGGATCTTCCTGAATACCGTCCACTGCCGAGATTATGAAATAAATCTATATGAACTAGTAGAATGCTCTCTTCGGCATCGAATCATAGATGACTCTTCATGTTGTTTTCTTCTAATCTCTCGCTAATCAATGATTCATTCATTCATTCATTCATTTATTCTCAGGCATTCTCTCGTCCGCAAACTTAACCAATCAGCAATTCACTCGCTTTTCACATTCCAAGTTAGCGCGTTGTAGATATGAGTACTCATCAATATTCTATAATCTTCGCTGTGTTTCGCCCCTATCTTAATCAGAAGGAAGAGTTTTTTTCTGGCAAGGTTAAGTTTTCTTCAAAACTACACCCTACCGATGCTCACACGTTTAGTACATAGACTGTTTCGGGGCTGCAGACAGTCGTTGTAAACGTGAACAATTTCTTTGTTCAATCATCTGCTTCGTCGTAGGAATGAGTCGATCGCATCGAACTATATCGTCTAGAATCAGAAAGGATTTCGGCCAACCGATAATCAATGAATGCTTGTGGGTTTACAAGCATAGACTAGCTTAATAGAAATCGAAATTAAATTATGGACCCACAGAATTCCAGAAGAGGGTACGAGTATATGAAAAATATGTCTTTGGCATGTACTCAGCGTAAAATATTCATCGAGTTTTGGACACGGATAAACTTATTTTATGACAATCGACATTCTTAACGGACAAATGACGAATGAATCAAGCAAATCAATCATCGGTTAGTCCGCTATTCAGTCTAATTGAACAGTTTTATTTTCGCAGTTTTTCGACCGAGAATTCGAGCAAAAGATGTGCAAGAGCATGATCGAAGAAGAGTGTTCTCGTACATCTCGAGTTTTAACTATGGTGAACGAGCGACTAGATGCGTCAAGCCACAAGCCAGCTCGTGCTGATTTCGGGATGTGTTGCCTAAAGAGAGACTTTGCTTCGTTTCGCTTAAACGGTGTGCACAACGGAACACGAATAGTCTAGTTAGAGTGCACAACGTTAACACAGAGTTGTACTTTCGATCAACTAGGATTGATAAAGTTGACGAATGGGACTTATTAGTTGAAGTTGGTGACGAACTTGCTTGCGATTTTAACACACGAATATGTGAGGAGAACATGGCCCAATTCTAAATCATTCGATACAATCAATAAAGGGGAATAGTTTTTCTTGTGATTCAGCGTAGTTCACCGCATCGAGTAACGTCATTTGATTTCATTGGTTTAGGTGATTGGTCCGACGATTCTCCTTTATGGAGTGAAAATGCCGATTTACGACGAGAACTATTGAAAGAAAAGCGTAGTAAGAGAGATGGCGTTTTTTGGATGCCGTTCGAATCGTTTGTTAAATATTTTGAATGTGTTGATATTTGTAAAGTAAGGCCGGACTGGTATGAAGTTCGAGATTCGGCTAATTTCTATCCCGAACAAGGAATGATGCAAGCTTATTACTTAATTATTAAAAATCGAACAGAGCTTGACATAACACTCCACAGAAGAATAAGCAAAAATCTTCGAATACAACGAAGTGACGTTAGTCTCTGTGTTGCCATCGTTAATGTCGAAGAAAAATCGTGTGGAAATTACAGAATTTATTCAATACCGATACTGAGTCAACACGGTCAACACAAGTTTGTCTCGACTGATGGTTATCTTCCTCCAGGAACTTATCTTATATTGCCTTTTCTATTCAATCCAGTCAATCGACATCTCGACAACACGGAATTTAATATTGGTGAGTTCCATTGTTTCGGCTTAGCGTAACGAAAGGAAAGCATATTCTCGGTTTCTTTCTTTTTCTTCTTCTTCTTCTTCTGTCTCAAGCTGTTCACAGTTGTCACTCAATAGACCTCGAGCGCATCAAAGTTCCCATGCGAATCGAGCGAGAATTTTTGATAAAACTCTGTTTGATTTACGGCGAAATTGTCGACAAAGATGATAAAAAGGAAAACGAATCAAACGACCAAGTTGTAATATATGAATTGAAAAAATATTGGGACGGTCTCGTGTTGCTGGTGGAAAATCGCAGTAAAATCAAATATGTTCACTTTCATTTCCGTTGCACTTTATCGCAGAATGCATTTATGTCGCGGCAGGATTCTCACCATCAACTCTACGATGTTATTCCGCCTATGCACAGGCAGATAATTGTTACTATCTCAAGGAAAAACCCGTCACATTCATTTACCATTGGGCATGATTTTCAATACAGCCTTTCATCGCAAAATTTCATTAAAAATTCTCGCGTTAATAAACAAAACCATTGGCCTATTATTGATGAATCAACACTCAATGATGATATTCATGTACCGCAGTCTATGTCCACTGCTAAACAACAATAAGAATCAGTTCGTCTTGTTCGCGAAAAGTAATTTACAAGTTTGTGTTATTTTTATATTCTGTTCAAATAAAAGAAAACACTGAAGGGAAACTGTTTTTGGCGAATGTTTTCATTGAACTTTTCCAAGTTTTATCAACGACTTGCACGGTTGTTGTTACTGCGACTATCTCGCTCTGCTTAATTATTGTCCTTCAAAGAAGTTCCTTTTCGTAAGGGCTCAGTAAGATGAAGTTGCCTTTGAAATTCAAGAGACAGCTTGTTACGCTATTCAGTGAATTGATTTTAAAAACAGGCGATTTCACCCATCACTGGCACGTCTGGGAATTCCCCACTCAGCACTTACCGACGAGGCTGTCGGTATAATCAATATCGACTGTCACTCATCCCTTCACAAACATAGATCTTCACACTCTTCGCACCAACATGGAAGAAGCTCGTTGTTGAGCCGATTATTCCCTTGAGGAAAACAGGAAACGAACGCATTAGTTTCGATCTTCCATCGTGAGTCTCGGCCGATTTTTCATCTTCGATTAGCGATGTTCATGCAATAGAACAGCGAAAATTCTTTGCAGTTGAATTTTTCTCTATTGAAATTTAGAATTGATGGCAAAGCACACAACTAAATAACAATATTCGTAGGACAATCGCAACACATACTTATTGCTCCTATTGGGCACACGAATGAGCAGTTGCATGAGCATGACTCAGCTTTTTCGCATTAACTAGAACCGAGTCGATAATGTTGAGTTTAAAAACCTGAATTAAGATGGGATTCGAGTCTTCCGATGAGTTTCATGAGCAAGGATAAGAGAGACCACGGTTGCTCATCTCACGTCCATTCCAATTGACTGCGAGTCAACGCCAGATGAAGCCACAGGTACGCGCAGCTACCACTGAAAATTGTATTACTATACGAAAGCGAAGGATGAGTGGCAATAATAGCATCAACCATTAGTTCTTTTATTCTATCGGATGCTGTGTCCATCAAGCCACAGACGCATGAAGTAGCATTCAGAAAACGATCTGTCGGTAGATGCGCAGCACACTGTATCGATGCTTGCCATGCTGCAGGGCAATTGATTGTTGAAAGAAATGTCTTGCATATTGAAGTGTAGCTAGCACATGTATCGACTGAACGTGATGTTGTATAAACTAATAAGTTTGGTATGAGTGATTTGATCTGTGAATCAATAACAGTTTCGACTAATCTAGCTGATCCAACATCGAATCCTCCACACGCACAGACGCCATCGAATGTGTCTAAAGTGTTGTCGGCGCATGAGCGAATCTCAGATTCTGATGCAGAACAATTAACGAGTTTCATCAGCGTGAGACAATCCTGATAATAAGCTTGGCAGAAATCAAATGTTCTTGCATTTGATTGTAGTTGGTCTCGGGATGTAAATGAAACAGTTGCAGATTCATGGAAAGTAGATAATAGCAAAGCGAAGGTTATTAATGCAACGCGCTCCATCAATTGTTAGTATTGTTCTGATCGAATGCTCGTCGGTCGTCAAATCGATTGATCCTAACCTCACGTCTAGAACGAAGTAAGACACAGAAATTCAAATAAAATTCGGTCTAGTCAAAACGAATATCATGTTCTACTGAAACAGCCTCTCGAATAGTTTCTAGTCTCACACTTAACAGCCAATTGGTCGCTGCACTATCCACTAAGATTTCGATAGAAAACCTTTTAATGCTCGCCTTCGCTCAACAACTTGGGAAAAGGCGGACTGTTTCCTTTATGGGGTGTGTCACGTTGTTAAGTACTACTCGGGCGATCGTTGAAATAGAAATAAAAAGTAGATTGTTGGGAAGACAAATATTACTTCTCCTCATCTTTCTATTCAGATGATGCAAGAGAATTGCATTCGACAGGCTTCCATCGATCGATTAACTTGCTTACTGTTAAAGCTGCTCGATGATGAAAAATGATTAATTCTCTTTTCGATACTCGAGAAAATTAACATCTTAGCAGCAAGTGAAAACGACGCTTATGCCCAGTAAACTATCGAAAACAAGTGCAGAACCCGAATGAAACGGTCGTCTATTGAAGTTTAACTGGGCCGAAGTATTTTCTTTCTGTGCAATAAATATAAACCGGCCCCTTTTCATTCATGTGCACAAAAGAGTCTTAATCTTCATTTATGCCTTCACGAGAAACATCTAATTATAAACTGCGACCGATTATCGAGGTAAATGCTTGTTTTTATCACGCAAGGCACAAAAACGCCATGGATTCAGCAGCAGATGTTGATCATCAACACTATTCCATCGTATTTTCAGCTCTGTCTTCGACCAGTT
The DNA here is from genome assembly GCA_900239685.1 of Rotaria macrura. NCBI lineage: Eukaryota > Metazoa > Rotifera > Eurotatoria > Philodinida > Philodinidae > Rotaria > Rotaria macrura. The sequence continues at coordinate 106,980 of OENT01000323.1, forward strand.
TACCTTCCGTCTTCGTTACATTATCATGTCGATGAACCATCGAATGTGATCACTCTTACGCCCAGCTTGTACACCCGCTATCACGCGATCAGAAATGTTTTTGTTCTTCGTTTTATGAATTGATTCTAAGGAAGCCACTACGTAAAGCACTTCATCATTTTATGAAACCGGCATGTCGATCGATTGACAAGCAGCAAGCAACTCTTTTTAGTTCATCCAGTTGATAAGTAGGAAAAGTAGGTCAACATTGTGAACAGTTGCAATCAAGGATTTTCTAAGTAATGGAAATATGTCGCAACTCGATTTGCCAGCTTTGATTATATGATTCGGTTCAATTCTACACTCGTCATGACTACAGTTGACATCAACGAAATATCGTCAATTCTTTTTCTGTTAAACAGATTCATAAATAAACATTCACTCTCGGCGATACCATGAAAAATATCACATGTGGTCATATTTATAGTCGCATGATCTCTATGAGTTGCTCTCGCGTACTACCTGAAATAATCCGACTAGCAGCATGTCACTGTAAATGAGTTTCTTACATTTCATTCAGGCTGCGTTGCTTCACTATGCTGCTTTTAGTTCTCTTGCTGCTATTCGATCCGTATATCGCTTTAGATCTGAGTGCTTCGTATTTGTTTTTAAAGAATTATCGAGAAGGTTGTCGGTTCGAGAAAAAAGTAACACAGTAGAGATAGGATATGAATGCGTGTGAATACAGCTGTGCGATGAGAATCATGTGAATCGTAACTTTCAACAGTCATGCCGATCTGTCGGCTTGCCGGTATCTCTGTCGCAGGAGAAATTAAAATTCAGGACAATTTAAAATTTTCCTAGGAAAAATTAAAATTTTAGTTTCTCCTAGGACAACTTAAAATTTCAATCTTATCTGGAAAATTTCTAGGAAAAATTAAAATTTTAATTTTTCCTAGANTATAGTATCAACTTTATTACTTTTAAATTTCAATAATACAAAAATTATACTAGACATTTGAACACGGTTTCGTTTTTGATGAATGGCATTTAGTTCCACACTGTATTTTTGCTGCTCGACAACGGCATTTGTGTTGAACAAGTGCCATTACAGTTATGTGTTTCCGTAGAAGTAATTAATTCAGCACTCACATAAACTATTCAGATTGAATGAAATTTAAATGTTCATACAACATAAATCGACCTAAATCTTTTTTCGATAGTAATGACCAACTCTTTCGTAACATTCTGTGATTTTTGTGTACTAATTTTCATATGTAACAACAGGATGATTAGATTTAATTTTATATACAAAATTATTGTAAACGATTTTAATTAGTTTAAAATTTTTATTCACCCAGAATTTCAGCTGAGAATCTCCCCAACCATCTCAAATAACAAGTACTGTATCATTGTACAATGGCTGTTTTATAGAAAAATTTTCTTGAAATTTGTAATTTAAACCTTCAATATGTCTATCAAGTAATTGATAAAATTCATCCATCAAAATTATAGAGTGATCCTTGAATATCTACTTAAATGATATACGCGACGTTTGTTGAAGTGTACATTTTTATTTCATTCTGCTCTTCTATCAATTCTATTGGATGTAAAATATATTTTAATTTTTCCTATAGGAACAATTAAAATATGAAGTTGATACTATACATTCAGGAAGATTTAAAATTCTCCTATAGGAAAACTTAAATTTTAATTCCTCTAGGAGAAACTAAAATTTTAATTTTTCCTAGGAAAATTTTAAATTGTCCTGAATTTTAATTTCTCCTGCGACATCTCTATTGAAGTCGACATCAACAATTGTGTTCATTATTCATCACTCAAATGGCATTGCAACTGTGATCCTTAGAAAGAAAATCTCAAATCCACACGCAAATTATGATTGAGTCTAAACTTTGATTCTAGATGAGTCGTTAGTAGTAATTAGTATCTATGAGATATCGGAGACAAAGAATTTGTCGACGACTCGTTTCGGGTGCATCTGAGATAAGGGTGTAAATATTCTTGCTACCTCCGAAATACCCAAGCTCATGTCACCCCATCGACGAATATAATATAGATATATATATGTATGCTTTCTAATATGATGATACGTCTCCTTCGTCGACTTTGAGAAGTTAAATAAGGACGAGTGTGCGAAAATTTACGAAACTTATTGTAGTAACAGTAAAAGTTTCGACAAAGAGAAATATAATCTATCGGAAAAATAAAATAGATAATACTTTAAAAAGATGAGGTCATAATCGTTAGATTTCCTAACTTTGATTTCGAAGGGTTTGAGAATGCAGAACTAGTGATTGTATTGACCATCGGTTTGAATCATTGACGAGTTGTAATTAATAACGTGAATGAGCAAGATCAGGATTGTTCACCATGAACAGCTGTGGACCATCAAGCGTAAACAAGGATCATTCGTCTCCCGCGATCATCAGTGCCTGTCGATTAAGAGAAAGCAATCGGTGAATATTGGAAACGAGAGTGTGGCCTCGGAAAGACGACAATCGAAGCAATGCCAATCATCGCCAAGCACGCAGAAGATCACTCTGCGACACGAATGTACATCATGTCATTCAATGTACATATCAACGCAAACACGTTCGATTGATGTTCGAAATAGTTTACGAAAACAAACTGTTAACTCACGTTAACAAAAATAATGAGCAGAAAAAACTTTCATCCCAACAGTGTCCAGTGTAGAATCGTTGACGTGTCGCCCACTCAGTAGTGACGCTTAGTATTGGTGAGAATTACCAATAATAATTTATGATTAGCAAGTGTCTAACAACCCACTTTCATCATAATTCTGGAAAATTATGAAAAGAAAAAGAAAAAACCAGCAGCTACGTCAACAATCGCATCAATCGACGAGCGAATACTCATCATGAAAGATATTGTTCGTGACGATATATACGTCCGTTTCATTGCACATCTTGGAAAATCATCAATAAACAAGAACAATATTTTTTATCGTTCAAAGTCATTTACTGATCGTCCTATGCGAAGAGGGTTATTACAGAAGGTTTATACTTTAGCTCCGTGATAAAATATTCTTTCCTACGAAGCCTTTCGCTGATGATAAGATTCTAAATGAAAATATCGACAAATTCTAACTTGAGATCGGCATATGCTGATTACGCAATTGATGATAGGATTCTCAAAAGGGAATTGTCAAGTCCAAATCGACCGAACTCGATTACTTTGTGTTGAGATTTTCCGGTCAGCTTCGGATAGTCAGGCCAGTGACGTGTCACCTGCACAAAAGCCAAAGGTCGTGCACTTCTTTTATTTCATGTGACCGTAAATTCTATCGCGGTAATGACTTCTCGTTGGATTTATTATTCAACAAAAGCACGTCTCAAGCTATTTCTCTGCCGACTATCGAAATGCACAAGTTGACGGCTGTTCCACTAGTTGGATTATTGAACTCATATTTTTATCTCTCAAATTCTTCTATAAATACGAATGGAACTGTAGAACAGCGGTTTCGTTTGATCTTCCGCTGTGTGGTCGATAAATGAAGATGACTATTCCTCGTTTTTCTTTTATCTAAATTCTCGTTTTGGTAAAAGCAGACGATGAACATGTCCGATGTTTGATATTGTTCAGTGTTATCGTCGATTATCAAAATGTGGTAAATGCATGCCCGATCGGCCATCAAAAGTTTAAACGAAGCTAAGTGACTAAAACAAGACAAAGGCTTTCGATAATACAAATCAACGGAGTGAGTATTCGCGTTTAGAAAACAATTCGCGAGACAGTCATCAATGACGATATTTTATCTGTCGTCCCGGAAAGCTTCAAGCTGACGATAAATCAAATAGACAAAACAAACATTGACGTTCCGTGTCTGGTCGATACTTCTTAGACGATCGTATCTGGTCAAATCCATCGACAATAAAGTCAAGTGTGACAATGAGTGAGTTTGATAATTGATTTGAGGTCTTTGTTGGGAAAAAATCTTTCGCAAACCGACGCCTCCTATAGAAGGTAAAGCAGAAGAGAAAATACTTTTCTCTCTTCAGTGTTTTTTATAGAAGCCTTTGATTTTGTTTGATGAGGGTCTCATTAGAGAGGCTATGTTTAGATTCTTTTTCCTTCTCTTCACTTCTTCTCTTGGATTGTTAGAGTGAGCTGAACCAATGAGACAAGTTTGGTATTGATGAATGTTTCTTTTTCTCGCGCACTTGCTTTTCATTGTCGGATCGAGCAAGTATCGTTGAACATTACGACGAGGAAAACGCTGCAAGCCGATTTATTAACGAAAACGCTCACCGAGAACACTTCGATTATTACGGAACACAAAATACATTGGATAAAACTTACTAAGAATGAGTTTAATACATGGAACGTGGCACGACATCATGTTCATATCTACATTAATTCTTGTTTTCACTGCTCTTCTTCTCTGTTTATTTTATCAACGTCCTTTATTCTACTTTCTATTTGAACTGTGGTCACAAATCAAGCCGAACGATCGCTAAACGAATTATTATTCTCGCTGTTGTTCTTTTCCTATAGGCCACGCGTGCATTCGGCGATGATGAGCAACGTCAAACAACAAACATCTTTCTTCCGATCATCGCCGAGAAAACGTTCATTTGACTGGTTCGAATAAAAACGAGAGAAGAAATATTTTATTGAATTCGTCTTGAACAAGAGAAGAACTAAAGTAGAATGAAGATGAGTTTAACATGTTGTCTTAGCCAAGTCTCCTCTATGAACGTGTTCATTGATTACAGAGTTAGACTCGGGTTTAATATCAAACGAAAAGATATCAGTCGGTAGCGATATTGTGCAGCAAGCATTCGGAATGTCGACAATTGAGCCGATCCGTCCTTCGACTGGTGCTGCTGCCAACAGACAATAGACTTGTTCTTCTGAATAACCGAAACGTTTTAGATATTTTATTGCCGAAAGACATGCTTGACGATAAGCCAGTGTTGCATCAAGAAAATGCTGATCCCCTTTGTCACCAACTGATATCCCTTGGAATGTTAAATAATTTGAATAACGAGGTTCAACAAGACCGGGCTGAATTAAAGGATTTTGAATTGATAAACGTGACATGCCATCCTTTATGATATCGATATGTAAATCAATATAACAACTCTTTTGTGTAGGAAAAAAGAAGACAAGAAAATAGATTTGCAATAAAAGCAATGAAGCTGTTTACCATCTCGATAGCACCACAGAATGCAATTTCGCCGTCCCCTTGCGAAAAATGAATGTCACCTAAGCTTAATTTAGCTCCATTAACATAGACGGGCAAATAAACACGTGAACCTCGCGAGATATTTTTAATATCATTATTTCCACCATGTTCACGAGGTGGTATTGTTCGAGCTCCCTCATTCGCCACCTGCGTCCACTTATTTTTATCATCTTCGTATTTCAATTTGCCTAATAGAGCACCTTTTGCTATAGGCAAATTAGCGAGAACACTGTATTGACTATGAGAATGTCCACATTTATCGACTAAATCCTTTTCTCGTTTGTTCCATCGAGACAAAAGCTCATGTGACGGAGCACAACCGATTATACCTGTTCGCTTATTCACCAATATGTATGAAGTACAACGAAAAGATAAAGAAAACATTTAGTTACCTGGATGAGTCAGTCCGGCGAATCGAACATCTTTTATGTGTCGACTGGTAGCGTAAATGCCCGCGAAATCCCAAATAGCTTTATGTGCACGAGGATAAATATCACTTAGAAATCCTCATCCGTTGTTTCTATCGAATATCCCTGTAAATCCCCACATGGATGACGGAAGAGGACCGACATCGAGCACGTCAACAACAAGTATGTCGCCGGGACGAGCCCCTTGCACTTCGATAGGGCCCGATAAGTAATGAATGCGTGTCAAATCAACATGTTTAACATCATCAGCTGAATCATTGTTAAGAATTTGCCCTCCAGTCCAATCAAGACATTCAATACGAAAAACATCCACGCACCGAACTGACACAGCGTTGGGAATGTCTGGGTGCCAACGATTATGAAGAGCTATTGCCTGATCAACCGCTGATCGGCTCAGATCGACGCTTATTAGAGGCTTTGCAGCATAAGAAATAGCGGTTGATAACGATCGACGTAAAACGAACATTATTTCAACTATTTTTCTAATTGTAACGAAGCAAATACGAATGAGCTATTTTGTCTCAATCTCATTTATACTCGCCTGATAAGAAAAGTATATTGATTATCTTGTGCAAATAAACGACGAAACAGGACGGACTCTCTAGTCTATCTATATCATCATTGGAAGGCTTGATAACAATGAATAGTATATTCGATTCCAAATCGAACTATTGAAGCCATCTGCTATTTTCTCTGTCGCCCATTTAAAAAGATTCAATGGCATTAATCAGCTAACTATCGTCGCTTTTTCTTTCACTTTCAATCGACTTTTTCCTTCTCAATCGAACAAATAAACAGATAGAATTACTTCATTTGTTCAGCCAATGTCTTTGTCATCGCGGCTATTATTTCACACAAATCACAATAACCATTTTCCTCGTCTTCATTAGTTTTCATGCATGAACGACGATGAACGTCGTGTTCGGTTAAACAAGTGTTTCATGATAAATTAGCCTAGACTCGAAACATGTTAGTTTCATCCATCCCACATATAGTTTTTGCAGAGAATTATATCGAAAGCTTCTTATATTCAACAGATATTGTGCTCAGTCGCACAGCTAGCGAACTTATTCAAACTTCTATAAGCATAGTTCCGTCCATTTTCGAGAGATTGGTCAAAAATACAGGTCCTTGCATAGCAGAAAACTTTATGTGCCATTGAAAAATCAATGCATGTGTATGAACAGCATTTCGATAAAATTTCAGATTTATTTGTATGTACTCGATAACTGCTTGCAGAATAATCGATATAGTTTTTATGATTTTCTTGTAATTTATTCTTTGTCTTTATTGAATTCATAACATGTTCAAAATTTCGATTTAACCGCCATGAACGGAGAATTGGTCTTTTCTACAAAGTTGACGAGTTTATTCATCGAAGATACTTCACACAATGACACGGGCGACATACATACCTTAATTTGATCTCCTGGAAGGGCATATGTTATTAACATTCAGCTTCTACATCTTGAAACGTACGCTAAGTAGATTTATTTGTTTTCACGACACGTGGCCAGTTCCTTCTTTTGTTTTCGATAAAACTTCATGAAATCAATAGAAAAGCCTTGTTGAAGATGTATTGAATAATATCGTTCTTCAAGCGTTGTGAATCCACTTACTATTCAGAGATTCTTATCAATGAGAATCTTCTCTGGCACATCATCGACTTCATGAAATGAAACGGATTCACTGCCGCGCCAGAAACAGTTTCATCGAATTAGCGTGACATCTCCGTGTGAAGTACGTCAGCATTTGGAGCAAGAATACCATGTTGTATAACAGATCTCAAGGTCTGCGCGGATCAAGCATTGAGATGATATTGTCGGGGCGTGCATGTGGGAGTGAGGAGAACAATGAGAAATAAAACCACATGCAATCAACCTTTATCATGGTCGTACAAGGCGATAACATGTTTTTTTTTCATAAAAAAAGAGTTCAAGGATGTACTCTTAATTTCAGATAGAGCCTCAGAATAATGTCTCGTCTGTGCCGAGAAAAATTCATAGAGAAAAATTTTAAAAGTGAGCGTAAGTCCAAGTCTTTATTTCTGTTCGATTGTACGTAAAATTGTCAAGCAGTTTTTTTTGAATTTATTTTTCAAAATATTAATCTATTAATGAAACTTCTGAATCACTCAGTCTTATACACAATTTATTGTCGTATATCTTTGTTTCAATCTATGCCGCGTATGGCAGAACGCTCTCTCATATTCAGTAGACGGAGCTGGTGTGCATTGGTAGTAGTTCTTGAGAAACGAGACATTGCTTATTATTACTGAGGTAGCATTGGACATGGTTACTCATGTTCTCTTGACTCACAATCACGGCCTTTCTTCCTTTTCTCGGCGAAGAGGACAAGGCAGGGAGACCGGCGTTGAATGCAATTGCACTATAAATACCTTTGAAATCGAATCACTTGATCCTCATAGAGCATCATTTATGGGAAAATTTTGTGATCAGAAAAATCTAGATGGATAGAATCATGTCGCATTGTGGTAACCGGCGGTTTTTCGACACTGCGAAAGTGAGAGCATTCATGCAGTGTCTGTTGTGGTTAGAAATCACCAATAAAAGGAAATCAATGAAAACCGCGTTTTTTCTCTACATGTGTCTGAGTCTACGGACTTGTCTCAGTACAACAAGACTCATCTGTAACATGTGTAAGACAGCAGTGATGGGATCTGTTAGTGTTTTTTTCGAACCGAACCGATTAAATGATAAAAAAACGTTTGGCGATTGTCCGCTCTTTTTTCAAAGATATTCACTTATAAAAGTTTATTGACGACGTGATTATAATACTTTCGATGGTTCTAAGAGTGACTTAGATAGCTGAGCTGCAGACAATTTTTAAAATATAAGTATTTTCACTTTTATGTTAGAAATATTTTTCAATTGTGGATAGCCAATTTCTTTCTTAATGAAGAATGAGTCATTAGATTTTTTTTCATCGGTCAGTGCAAAGAGTAGAATTTATTTCAGCTAGCAGGTCATTGTTCATTGAAGGACGTTGTGTAAAAATGTTATGTAACCTAAGTTTGAGAAATAATTAAAATATGTTACACTTTCCAGCGTTTGTTCTTTACTTTTCTAGTATATCATTTCGGATTGACGAAGCACTTGAAAATAGTAACCTAATGATAATGGGAAATACATCTATTAAAAAGGAAACAGTTGTCCTTCAAAATATAACGATTTTGTCGAAATTCTAAATTTTATTTTGTTTTTTACAGCTTGAGAGACAATAACCACTATGACTGTCTAAATTTGAAATGTCTGAAAATCTCAGTAAATTTATCCATTTTGAAATATTACCCAGGTGAATGAATACAAGATTGAATCCTATCAGATCCAACAAGATGCAACATGTCGACAAAATCCGATGTGATTCCGGTTTGAGCAACTAATAACGTATCCGATGGAAAATTCATATTTTATTCTTTGGACACGATTTTGTATTTGGAGCCAACATAGAGGCCTGTCAAAGCCCTCCGACAGGTTGCATCGGATTCGAGTGTAAGATATGATCAGATCACAATACTAGGGATCCGAATATCGATCCACAACCCGGATTCGTAAAGGAATTCATCAATTTTATAGAAATTCAGATAAAATTGAATCAGACTGGTATCGGGGATCCTCTCGAAGCCGACTGTCGGAATGATTCTCCTGAGTAGTTAGATACTTTTTCCTAACTTTCTTGCTGTATGTGAAAGATCATTTAAAAATTCAAAACAGAGAGTTATCTATTTGGGAATTAAAAAGTAATACAAATTGATAATCAATTAATATTATAATATATAAGTGCTTCCTGCTAAAATGTTGTCTGTAAAAGTGTATACTGAGCGATGAGCAGAACTATTACTCATCAGTCATGACTGAAGGCTTTTGAAGCAGTTGGTTCAATCATAAGAATGTGCTCTACTGTCTTCGAAGTGAACTAACTCGTCAATCATTTTATTTATGTTATTCAAAAATATTGTGAAGTTTTCGATCTTGTTCAAAAAGCCATTGTCAGCACTAATTTTGCACGAAAGAGAATTACACATAATACATACAACGATGCCTATTCTTATTTTTATTTTTCGTTCTGTTATGAACATCGCACCGAGGAAACGAATTTCTCCCATTCGTGGTGCAATGCGCAGAAGAGAAAGAAAGATAAAAATTCTTCCATATATATTATGTGGAATTTTCTTTGGTCTAAATTAAGTGTTGATAACGATGACCTTTCCAACGCAGTCGGCAGCCTCACAATATTGTTGAATAAAGTAAATAAAATGAATGATGAACTAGCTGAACTTGCGATTATTATATTCATTTATATATCATCAGATAATATAAATGTAATACTTCGCTCATTCACTTTTACTCGACAGGTTAACAAATGTATGAGAATATATTTCTAAAAGAAATCGGTTCCGAATATGTGGAACCGACTGAATATTCCAAAATTTCAAACCGAACTGATTTCGGTTTGGTTCGGTTTCTAACCGAACCGATTCCACCACTGTGAAGTAGTGGCAATGGAAAACTTTATGATAATATACAACATCGAGTGTTGTTCACGATGAGTCAATGGAACTTTGCGAGTTGCTCATGAAAATGTAAACTATTGGCACTTAAGAAATATCGCAGACATCTGATTGTTTCAATTGTCTCCATTGGTAGCGAATTTATTCGGAACATTTTCGTTTGACGATGACATACTGATTTTTCTAAGAATATGCTCAATTTTGGCAACGTAATGAACAAGACAAACGTCTAGATGATCAGAAAAGAAAAGAAAACAAAGAACAATAAAATGTCGTCGCTTGTTTGTCGATTCATTTTTCTGCAAGTTCGTTGTTTCAAATAATCAGTGTTTGGAATGAATGGAATCCACGCGAAAAAAGCTTTCATTTATCAATAAGTTCTAATCAGAGATCCGGCACTCGTCGAGTTTACTCGCCTCGCCTAGCACCGCCACGAGGCGAACAGAGTCGGCATTTTGTATACGACGGCGAGCACGAGTTGACTTTGTAACTTGCCGAGTCGACTCGCCTATACTTAGAATGCTATTTTTGATGAATAAATGGCAAATCTTTAAGGATATCTTTCGATTTTATGCAGCTCTTTCTAAGCGTTTCCATTTATAGTGAAGTTTATCAAATCGGGAAAATAAATTAGTGTGCAGGGTGTCTCAAAAATCAGCTAAAAATAGAAAGCTGTATATCTCTAGAGTGAGCGATGAACAAATGAGCCGATGCTCTTCACCATAGAAGAGGATACTCCCAAATCTCTATTCAAGTGGTAGCAGCTTATCAACACACTTCAAATCTAGCGTCATCTACTTGAACACGGAATTGACCTTTTCCCAACACACTTCTGCCAGTCATCAACTCCAAAAAATAGAAACTTATCCTAAAGTTTATTCACAAATTCCATTTTGTAGAGATTGCCGCACTGATCATTTTGGTTTGAAAATTGTTCTATTTTCATCAAGAACTGGCGGTATGCGAGTCAAAGTAGGAGAAAATGTCGCATGCTATTACCAGCAATATTTGCCGTTCTTCAGTATTTTGACTAAAAATGATGAGCAAAGCAGAGCTCTAAAAATATGATTTATCTGTAAGTTCTCGAATGACGTTGATATTTTGTTCATAGTCGAGATGAGTACTTCATCAAACTGTAACTGGCGTCCCTGGTGTTATCGGATCTTTTCAGTGCAAAAAGATTTGAGAATATTTTGTGAAGCTAGATAGAATAGAGAAAACTCCAGAAGTCAAATAAAGTCTTACGTCATTTTGAAGATCTAGCAACAGAGGACTTCGTATAAGATTATAGAAACTCCCAATTTATAGTTTATCTTGCGCATAGAAATGTGAATTTTTCTCTTCTAAATAAGTGATAATAATTCTAATGGATGTCATTAAATATTTTACAGATGAATAAAAACTTTGAAGTATCCTCTACCATCACGAAAAGATTAGTTCATTTGATCATAATCCTGTGCATCCATGCAGTTTTCTTTTTCCTACAAGACTTTCAGCACACTCTGGATACACGTGTATTTAATTATTGAATCCAGTCCAACTATTGCACTCGTGTAGTTTCTCACAGCATTGTTTATGCGTGCAGTGAAAATATGAACGATCTTTATTTATTTGATTGTCATTAATATTTGTGTTCTTTGAACTCATTTAAATGCATAAAATGTTCTCTATTTGATTGTATGAAATAAAAAGATGGTGGTTGCTATGGGTCGTTGAAAAACTGCCTAAAAAGAACTATTTTATGATAAACTCTAGGCAAGGCAGCAATGAGCAACTCGCCAACACGAAGAGGCGGTGACGAGTCGCCTTTTTGATTGGCTCGCAGATCTCTGGTTCTAATGCGATCAATCGTTCGTCGTGGGCGAGTTTGAAATGTTCTACTTGAGTCATTTCTGAAGCTAAAATCGAAGTCGGTCAGATTTTTGTCGATCAACTCGATCTATCTTGACTTGGCTAGGGAGAAAGCCGGACGATCGCATAGAACACCGTCGGCAATAAGGCCCTTTCGCTGTCGGAAAGGAAAAAGCCGGCAAAGTAAAAGCCATTTCGAAATAAGAGATTTTGCGCATAGTCAAAACGATGACATGAATTATGAAGCATAACTATTTACGAGGAAAGCAATTAAAAAACGCATGGTCTTCGTTTTCTCTCACTGTCGTATTGAAGTCTATAAGAGAGAGAACAGAATAACATCGATTGTCAGTATCCATCGCTATGTTCCTTGACAACATATGTCGATTGCGCAAACGAACTGAAGCAATGTTAACTCAAACAAGCAATTGCTGAAAATCGTTCTCTTTTCTTGGCTTTGAGTGAGAACACGCCGTAAACTAATGGCTACCGAATGCAAGAAAGGTTTGAATGTTATACTGGCAAGTCGTAAAAAGACATTGCGGTTTAACACCTGTCATTTATTAGTGAAATTGAAGTTCTAATCATAAAACTACTCTCTAGTGATTTTGATCAAGTCGAACGTTTCGACAGGAGCGAACAGTTTTTACAACGGTCACTAGAGAACATATTGACGTAATTCAATGTCGTTCTTTTCCTCTGGTTATCTACAGAATTTCAATAAAGTACTCGAACGTCTTTCTTCTTATCTATAAGAGCCTGATTTGTTTCTATATACTTGAATCATCAAGGACGAAGCCTGGCATTAATCGAGATAGGCAACAACAAATCCGCAAATTTGTTTATTTCTAATCATATTCACTTTTCCAAAGGCAAATATTCGGCTTTGAGAACGCGCTCTTGCCGAGACTTGTTTTTCTGCGTCAACGGCTAAGAGTTGCACCGACATACTCTCAATCAACATTGAGCAGCAAAACAGGCATGGAATACATGTCCTCGAACCCGATGATTCGTCGCTCCTCTTGAGCTTTCCATTAATCCACACAAGTCCAAATCATCTCTCGATATTAACGCTATCAACACGCTGTTAGAAGCGGTGTGAATCAACGAACATTAGAAAGCATGTTTTTTCCTCTTTTATCAGGGCAGGTTTGATCAGGCGGAGAATAAATTCTGTCGAAGATTCTTTTTCTCGTGTCACTTGAAGCAAAACATTCGATAAAAGACGACTCGATGTCGAACATGTTCCTCTCTAGTTCTATAGTCGAGTGAAGTCGAATTGTAGCGAACGAAGAATACTTCGTCGACGGAGTTGTTTTCGAGAGAGAGAGACGGCGAGGGAGAGGCGGAGAGAAGTCATAAAAAGCAAATTGAAAATACTGCTAAGTGTCTTTTTCTAATCTCGACGAAGAATTAAAATAGACTTACGATGCTCGTTGCATTCGCTGCTAGTTGACATGGCGTATTCTAGTGGCGTTTGGTGATTTTTCTTTTTCTCAGTATTGTTTTAGATACTTGAATTGAAAATATTCGCTAATGAATCTTGAATTCAGTGTGACCGAGAGAACAACAAGCCTTTCGGGTAAAATCGATGAAGTAAGCTACGAATTCGAAGAGTTTACGCTTGAAAACGTATCCATCGGTATGATGAACAAAAGGGAGAAGCGCAGTCGAATATACGATGCCCATATAACTCGGGAACATTACAACAGTTTAACGAGGGGCATGGCCAATGGTTTATCGTTTGACGAATTTATTCTTGTTTCGCGTCCGTTTATAATGGGCTTCTACTTGAATGGTGAATTAGAAAAGGCCTTTCAAATACTAGACAAAGACAACTCGGGTTCGATTCAAGTTGATGAATTGGCCAATTTTCTACCGATCATCAACGAATTCGCAACAGTCGATATATTCAAGAATTTCATTCGGAAATGTGACTTTGATTCCGACGGTTATTTAACATTCGATGAGTTTCGGACCCTTATATTAAAAGGTGTTGGACGTGATATGATTTGCACTAATGTCTAATTCATAGTTCACGATGGCCTCGGACAATCCACTAATCGATTTTTCTCTTCCGAGAGTTGCTTCTCTTTTTATTTTGCAACTTAGTAGAATCGGAGTTCTTCTGCATATGTGTTCGCAATTTCTCCTTTCCAATTTTTCTTTAAATAAACAACAAACAACCGACGGATTCATTTCATTTGCTAACTCAAAGAAATAATAAACCAATGGAAAGTTCAATGATTTTCTTCGCTCAACTTGAATCGACGTATAACATCGCTCAATCGTTCAACAACGACGCACTTGACGATCAGCGACACATTGGTTTTCAACTGTTTTAAGACTTTCTTTCATTGCCCTCTTCGTAAACAATGATTTTACATGAAAAGAACTCGATTTCTGTCGATTCCATGAGAAGAGCAACAGAGTTCGTGCGCACTCAAAACCGTCTGATATAGCTATCGAAGAATATGTGTCGGAAAATGTCTTTTCCCTCAAGAACGATCGATTGAGTAACGTGAGAAACGAGACATAATTGACTAAAAACCGGTCTGTGCAAGAGAGAGTCTTTCATGTTATTTCTAATGAATTCCTCGACAGAATAGTTCTGTTTCATTCGAACGACGATCTCTGCATGACAGCTTCTAAAATGGCTCAGTTAAGGAATAGCATGGCGAGCTGCAATCACATCTTGACTTTTCCATCGCGACCACGTTTTGTTGAATTCGTTTGTTTATCTGCGTGTCAATAATAACATATTCGTCACCGATTGATTGCCAATCAATCAGACGAAATGCAGCTTGAACTCGAAAAAGATTTCCCAGCAGCTAAATCAGTAGAAAAATGCTGAATAAGTTCAATGGTTCTACGAGCAAATACGTATGAGTCAAATATGATCTTATCTCAGTTCATCTGTTATTCCAAAATCAGTCAATCAAACAAATGCGATATGTTATTTCAATGCACAAGTGAATGAAAGTGCTGAAGAAACGTTTTTTGAATCTTGTTCGCTAAACCTTTCTTATTCAAATTTGCCGCAGCATGTTAACCTGAGTCAAGTTCGTGTACGCGAATTGAAGAATATTATTTTGTTTATGTTAAAACAACGTTACTACGGTCTTTGTGGAGATATCACTAGTCTTATTCCTCTCTAAATTATCAATTATCAAAATTCACAGAGAACATTCATCAGAACCATTCACGAGTTATACCTTTTTGCCTTTGACATACTCACTTTTACGATGTATTACTAAATTGCTTTTGCCATATTCTGATCGAATAGTCGGTCAATGGTGACAGAGCATAACCTCTGTACGATGGGCCCTTAACGGATCCTTCCTAAGTATTCGCTTTTGAGAACTCGCGCTTTTTTTATTTTCGACTCACTTTTACTCTCTTCAAACTCGATCGCGTGTTCTCTGTCTCAATGTAAGCTTACGAAGCAGATTTCCTTCACGATGATTCGTTGCCTAATTCACTGCTAACTTTCAGTTTAGTCATGGTTTTGGCAGGAGGATTAATGCATCTTTGTTTGAACTCGTTCTAATCAAGGTGAATCTTAATCATATTCGAGATTGAGCATCTGTATCTATCAGTTAATGTACCTCGTGGACATAACTAGTGTCATATGGCCTTCGACTGAAGAGATCTTCGGTGCGCACTGTTTTCGAAACAGATAATGGAATGAATGTATTTTCAAACTTTCGTTATCGGTATTGTTTGCATGATAAATTCATCCATTCTATTTCTGGGCAGCTTTTACTACCCATGGGGAATTCTTTTGACGCAAGCCGCGGTGTTCTCTATTGTAACTGCGGGCAGTTTTCATTTTGTTCGAAATGAGAAATCTCTATTAATTTGAAATACATCTGCTCATTTATCAGTTTCATTTCAAGCTGATCACCAGAAGACACCTGATCTAGGACAGTGGAGCTGTTTTTCAACTCATCTGCAAATTGTCGTGCTAGAAATCACACAAATCGATTGATAAAAAATGCTGCAGCTTTTGCCTATTTTTCAAACCTTTTTTCTCGATGAGGGATTGAAGCCGTGTCACAAAATCACAAAATCACAGTATTCCTTATTCGATAATTGAATAAAAACGCGTGATTGTTAATGCAGGCTGTTTCAAGGGAATTCAAACTTTAGAGCATTCATTTTATTTTAAAAGCAAGCCACGGAAATAAATTTAAAAATAAAGCCCGTTGTGGTTCTTTCAATTCACCTCAGTGTAATTAGAAGGATCACGGTGTTCTGCGGCGACATTGCAGTGTTCTATATCACGGTTAGTAACCGCTTCGGAGATCGCGCTTCAGTTTCATCTATCTACGCCGTAATGTGATACACGACTGACAGGCGTGACTTTAAAAACCGCGTTCATCAACTACGGAAACACATTCAGGTAGCCGCGATGGTTTTTATTTGCTTCCTCTGGGTTACATAGGGATATACATACTTGCGGTAACTCACATGAGAAGAAATTCTATTTGATTTCCCTCATCTTGTGCAGCATGCGTAACAACGTGTATAGCCGAGCATTTTTTGCCCGAACAATATTCTCTCCATGCATCTAACCTAATATTTCGGCGTCAAAGGGTAGGGATGCGAAGTAAACAGCCCCTCCGTGAAAGAGCTACGATCAACAAACCTCTCTGTATATCCACTAATTTTCACTTCTGCAATTATGTTATTACTCATCTACGAGACGACTAATATTTTCCTATTTCGATGGAAAATCTAACATATAGATGTACAACTTGTGAACGTATCTGACACTAAGTCTAAGTCTTCGGCTGTGAACACAGATGACACAGGATATACTTCTGTATGTATCTGTGTATATCTACTTCTACAGAAGTTGCATGACCTGTTTGTTGTTGAATATCGGTTTACATTCGAACGAGTGAATTAGTCAGCTGATCATAAGCAAATATGTTTCATCATTCGTGAATAGTCTCACGCGAATAGGCAGGTGAAATAGTAGATACTAGCATCCCAATTCGGGTCGTAGGTGGTGTACAACTATTTCCAAAGAGTAAATATAACATCAATCGATGGATAGAACTATAACCGATGTCAATGGAATCATGCCCAACTTACAGCTAGCATAAGTTATAAAAGTCTGATATGATACTGAATTAATTGCCGAGATTCCGAGTTTCGGTAAATTCTTACTTTTGACAATAGATGCTAAGTCATTCGATAGAACTCACCAATCCAGTTGGAACAGACGCGATATAAATAACCGAGTACGGAGATCACGGCGATTTCCAGAGAAACAAAACGAACGTTTCTAAAGATGTTAATCGTTGGTATGAGAATCTCTATGTGGTCCTATTTGGCACACATTACCGGACGAATCGTCCTTGAAAAAGCCCGAATCACTCGCTAATTTCACTTTCGGAATAACATCGTTTAACGTGAGTACGTTCGACAATCGAAAAAACGGTACAACGTCGGTATTCATGCACTGAAAATTGTCGAAATATATTGAAATAACTCTTAATGAATTTTCTCGATTCAAAACTCATTTTTATGCTTTACTTTTCTAATTTGAATAGAACACTTTTCTTATTATCATTCTTTCTCTTTGCCTTAATTTAAGGGAGTAACAAAATTATGTTCTACTCATTTTAAAATGAATGAACATTGTCTTTAAATCATTAACGCAAGACATTAGAAGACTATCTTAAAAATACAGAAAAATCTCCACGTTGCTCTCCGCCAATGGCAAAAGCCTCGAATGTGTCGATGCGACGAGGCAAATTGAAAGTCGATGAGCCCTAATGAGAGCAATTCGTCGGTTCCTCGTCGTTGTCAAAGAATAAATGAAGAATCGTCTTCGCTAAGAAAGATGAATTAATTTACTCATGTGCAGAGGAATTTGAAGAAGAAAAATTTTGATAGATCATCTTTGATTAGAGTATGAGCAGCGATAGCCGATACTAATGTATTTGTCCAATTTGGATTTGACTGTCTTTAACAAAAATTAATGCCCCGGGTGAGGATCGAACTCACGGCCTTCAGATTATGAGACTGACGCTCTACCGACTGAGCCACCGCGGCGGCACAAGTATTTGTCGTACACTCATCATCACTGATTGAACATAGGCTTGTAGTTTGAGAATAATCTACTCGTGTTTATGATGAATATAGTTTACTAGTTGAAATTTATTTTACATTGAATTTCGATAAATACGATGCGAGAGAATTCATGACGAGTCATAGTCGATCGCTGATGTGTTATTGCGTAGAACGAAACGGTTTTAAACAAACAAAGAGCAGAGGTCAGCCGATCGGGTTTGATGTGGAGCCCGTTGAAATAAGTTGTTCATGATGAAATCGTCAATGGGAAGAACATCCGCTATAATGTTGGGATGTCAAATGTGAGAGGGTTCTACATTTGAAGCATTCACTAAAAAGAATCGCACAGAAGAGAAAAAGAGACCGTGTAAGATACTACATGAAAGTGTTGATATTCGTCGACGAACGAGCTGGTCGTCTTTTTGCTCTTCGTGCCAACGTATAAGGGATAAGCATGAGAGATATCGAAAGTTTGAGTGTGATCGCCGTCTATATGGCTACAGAAAACATTGTTGAAATTGCTGTTGAGAATAAATATGCTTGTCGATTTATTTTTGTTTGAAATAGAAACGAGTAACTAAGGGAAGCAGTAGCGAAAGTTTTCTTTGTTTATTTATTTATGTTTTGCAAATGGATTCGACGAATATTTGGAAAAAACGATCGAATGATAAGAATGAAAAAAAATCGAGTCGAATAATCAACGGAAACAATTTTAAATCAAAGAAAAAGAAAGTTTTTCTAAATATTCCGAAGGAAAACTTGATAACGAATTGGATCGAAAATCGTCACGACGACAAGCCCAAGCCGTTGATGGATTTGAATTTCTTCTATAGAAATTCCGAAATAATGACAAGTGACCAAGATCAAGACAGTTTACAGCTGGAGAATTTCGAACGCTTATCAACAATGAAAAATATTATTTTCCTTGATCTAGATAATTTCTCAAGATTTTTCCAGCACTTAACAACTAAATTGCCCGAGCAAACCTACATATTTGCTTTCCGAGCTTCAACTGTAGAATGGAAGCCACCGAAAAAGTTTCCAATTGAATTTTCTCGCCATTCTCATGTCTTCTGATTATGTTTAGTGACCACGTTTTCGAAACTTTATTGAACCTGAATAATTTTCGACTAATGCATTCGACCGGCAATCGGCATGATGCTGCTGATTTCGTGCTTGTGCTCACTGTAACTTTAAATGCAATTTAATTGAATCTGTCCTTTAGAATTTTCTGTTCAATACATAGTTCGGTAAACTTCACGGCCTTCTTCCAAAATCGATCCCGTTTACAATAATCAGCGGCGACAAGGGTTTCATTGAAGTTATTCTCCAATTAAGACATTCTCGTCGAAGAATAAATTGGTTCAATCCGCACCGATTTTCACTGGTAAATTTTAATAACCTTTTAAATCTTTCGTCAACATCGAACTGACGTGCTCTATTCGCCTTTCGACTTTATTCTTATTAAATTTATATTCACGCTTTGTAACTTGTCTGAATTGAGATGAGCAAGAGACGGTCACCGACAGTGACGTGTCTCTGTGTTTATATTCAACATGTGATTTCGGATCTTTGATTTACTTTATTCGGCGACGGTGGACGGATTTCTGCTTCTCTTGATTTTCTTTGCTTTTCGGACTCTCGTTGGAGAAAATCAGTTTGTTACGACAACGAGAACTTTTAGACTTGATAATATAATGTCGAATATTCGACGAATAGCCAACGTCCACGACGAAGCATTGAGAGACGAGACGTGGTCGAGAGACGAATGATCAGTTGGTGCTTCTATTGAATCTAGCCTTGACTTTACTTGATGACTTTCTGTAGATAAAAATAATCATTTGATCTCAAAAGATCACAGAGTGTCTAATCGGGATTAGGACAGATTGATAAGTGTCGTAAAAGCTCGCTCGGAGCGGAGACATCCAATAGCGCGCATAAAAATGAATCATTTTCTGTCATTGAAGACGAGCGATAGATAGACGAGGTGAGTTAAAACACAGGCCGAGAATAATAATTGTCGATTAGTGAAAATATTTAGTGATGAAAGTGATTTCATCTGTTTGCTTTTCTATCGGCACGGAGTTTCTTCGTTCATCTTATTCGACTTCGAGGCACTTCGCGGTTTAACTATGCTCACTGAATGAGAGTCAATCCGTGTTAAACCAGTCTCATCAATTTTCTATGTGCCTGTTTGTCATTCACGCTTTTATCCAATAGACTCGCAGAGCTCTGTTTGCTAAAAATATTCGCGAGAAAACATTTACTAATGACATTCAAATAATTCGACTTTCATCATGAAAGAGCGTCATAGCCGACTGCTACGATTGTTTATGGTTCACACATTGTTTCAACGTTTGTTTATTATGAATATTCTGCTAGTTCCCAACACATTTGTCGTCATGAGAAAGCAAAAGGTTCAATGACGTTGGACTATTGAGCGAGGAAGCAAAACAACGAAGCATCTAAAGCATTCGATTATTTAATCAAATGAGAAATATCAAATTGATCTAATTTGGACAAGATTCGAACGTTGAGAGTAAATGAGAGGCTCGCTGGAGATCATCATAATAATATCGAAAATGTTGTCGATGTCGATATCCAATTCGGAATCTTCTCTAAACATGCCATCGAATCGGATAATGAGAGAGAAAAATCTATTTATCATTGATATATTATCTTTGACTTAGTTGATTGTATATGATCGGAAAATGAAGTTTGCACTTCTTTGTTAAACATTGTCGTTTTTCCTCATAAATAAATAAATGAGTGCCCTCATCGCTTGCTAAGTCGCTCTTGCTTAATCAGTCCCTCGACTGTCACCTCGCTTTAATCTATACCGAAAAGAAATTTTTCGTTAGCTGCCATTGAAATAAATTATCCCAAAGTTAAACGATGATTGACGGACTGCTGAAGTGAACGAAGCTGTCACTTCTCCATCTAACGAGGCATGGGTAGAACAACGATTTCCGATGGCTTCGATCCGTGATTCTGTTCCCATAGACTCATTTTGGTTCGGTTCGGAGAAATCATTGTCTCGCGCTTGTTCTCGACTCGAACCGAAGGGAGAAATGAAAAGCAAATTCATACGAAATTATTGACGAGTCTCAATGCGGAACTCTGTGATCAACAAGAATTTATTAAAAAGAATTTATTTAAAATAAAGTGTTTACTAAAGAGTTCGTAGGGAGAAACTCGTGGGTTTTTTTCTCGTTTGACTTTATTTGTCGAATTTTCCCCCCCCCGAAATGAACTTCTATGGATAAAAAGCAAATGGCTGTTAATCGGTGATGATGAAGGCGCTGTTGATGTCGCTCGATTGATTTTCCGAAGTTGATAGTTTGCCAAGTGAAAGAAGAGTTTCAGGAAAATTTGGTGGCGTCACCGGAGTATTCGACGGAGCCAATAACTAGAAGATGATGTTGATTAGCCTTGCCTAATGAAATTCTGCTCAAACAAATGGATGAATCTATGCTTACTTCGGACAGCTTGCACGAAGGTATCGGTATCGTTCGTTCGTTGAAATACAATTCGATTGCTGCCTAAAACAATTCCATTTAAACATTTCTCCAAGTTTTGACAAAGCGTCGTTGGATAAAAACCTGAAGTTCCCATTGAGTTGAACTTAACGCTTGTTCGGCTTGCTCGTGTGTACAGCCCGTTTTTGAAACCATTTCATTTATGATTATATATTGAGATAAACATTCGTTGCTTATCGAAGAACAATGAATTTTATTCATTTTTCTTTCTTTAATTCTTTATCTGCCAATGCAAAGATAATTGAAAAGCGAAAATGGTCATTTACCCGTTAAAATAAATTCTCCACACAGTTTCTGTAATCATCAGAAGACTTTCACATTTCACTCGTGATAGAGTTCAATGAAATGGACGAGGAAGGCGATAAAATAGTCCATTTCATTGAACAACTTAGAGGCACGCGTGACTTTTACGAGAGATCGATTCTATTGGAATTCAAAGTCACTTATTCAAATGAATCCTAAACAAATAAGATCTTCATAAGCGACTAACAAGCTAAGCGTGAAAATATCCACTGTGTCCATGGAAATGTCTCTTCGTCTTTGTTCTTGTTTTAAATGTCAATGGAAAAGAATCCTTGGATTTTTCTCACAAAATCCTCCTTATTTATCTTCTTTGGATATACTCAAAAACTTGCACTCTCTTCTAGCCCCCCCCCTATTTCTCAACTTTGTCCAGTTCATGTTTTCATCTTATTCCAATTCATTACGTGCGATGATTCCGATTTTATAACAGAAAAAACACTTTTACCTATATACATGTATGAAACGAAATGTGCCTCGCGTTAGAGCAATAAATCTACATAGATCTAGTTAGCTGTTACATCTTATTCGACGAATAATATTCATGTTTTTTGTTTGCTTGTCGATTTATTGGGAAATGGCTGTTTCATGTATGGGTAGAGGATTTCTCATGAGAATCGCGAGTCAGAGAAAAAGAAAAATAGAAAGAGAATTTTTCTTTCTGCTTTCTATTTATTGACAAATAAACGGACGAGACTTAGTTCATTTTCATCTTCTACTCAACCTATGACGTCAATGAGAAAAAAAAACATGGGAAGGACGAGAAAGAAAAACATGAAATAGTTGCATAGAATATAGTCACTAGTCACTTGCCGAACAGCGATGAACAACAATAGAATATGAGAATATAACCTTTTCTTTTTCCAGCTTCCTTCCCGTCTCCATAAATATTTCACAAGACTAGTGTTTAGACATTTTTTGTCTGACAATCTATTTTGACATTTTTTATGTGAAAATGTTTTTTTAAACTTGAAAGATAAATCAACACATTTGCTTTCTGGAAGAATATTTATGTTTTTCCTCTAAACAGACGATCGATTTCAAAGAAAACATCTCGTTTCATCGTATTCAGTGTCTTCTTAAGGAACGCCGTGTTCAAAATCACCAGGTTGCTCACATTTTCCACACAATTCTCATTGGAAACGCAGAGAAATAATTCTAAAATAATTCTCTGACTATTTCGGCATGGTTTTTAATTTTAAAGCTGGATATCGACTGGATAAGATCGTTGCTTTCACAAATATTTGTTCGAAAAGTCTCGTTTAAAAGTATGTTTCCAGACAAGACGAAACGAATTCACAGTTTTGTTTCCATTGTCTCGAGCCACTTTTCTCCGATTTGAAATCAAAAGTTCGTTCTATTGCTCTGCATGAAAGTCGTGACAACATTGAATTTGATTATGTTTTCTCAGAAAAGTCTGTCACTGTAAATTTGGCAGCTCGTCGGCAAGGTCACTTGAGTACGATTGACGTCAACAACGTGAGTGCGCCGAAAGAGAGCAATCACACCGACCATCCACATCCTCAAGGGAAATGATTTTTAACGACAAGATCTTTGTATTTCTCGAATCTTCATTAATAACTAGCCGTCTTTGTTTTTCTTGTTTCCAGCAATAAACAAATGCGCTAGATCGATAACAATAGAAAAACATTTGTTTCAGTTGAGCTCTAAAACGACTGAGTGATTGTGCAAGATCTCACGCGCTTGAATACGTGACTTCCTGTTGAAAGAGTCGGGCATCACTAATTAGTGCCACACCTCGACACACGGCAGTGGGTCCGTCCTAGGTGTTCCTTCTGAAGTTGTCATTGTATTTTCAGCATTGAATTTCATCGCGCATCGTTGTTTTGTTAGTTTCGAATGCAACGAATAATTGTCAATGTATAAGCACACTTGGTTCGGTTCGGCTCGGTACGATTCATTTATTAGAAAGAGTCCGTCGATAAAACAGATTCTCATTGGGATGTCATTTTCAATGCCAAAGACCGACATGTCAAAGATCGATTATTGATCTGCGTATTGTCAAGTTTAGAACAGTTAACCCATGCCGTCAAAATCGCCTAACTTATGACGATTTATCGTGATTTCAATAAAAGTTAACGCTTAATCGCCAATCCTTTTAGTGAAGAAGATGTGTCGTCACAAACCATTTATTATTCCGAGATTTGTGATTCGTCGAAACTAAATTAAGATTGGCTGATATTTTCATCGAAAAACTATTTCGAAGTTTTATGCTACGCTACGCGACAATTTTTCGATTGAATAATTATCAGTTTATTAGCTTAGATAAACAAAAACGAACTTTTTCATATCTTCTTATTTAATTGATATGCGTCGAATGAAATTACATAATCTATTACAATGATTGACTTGTGTCACGAATCTGTCACGAATTTCAACACAATTTGTTTTCCTTAATAGCTATACTAACGAAGATTAGTTTTCGATCTTTACAAATAAGGCTAGCTTCGTTCAATCATTTCAACTAGTTTTAGAAAATACGTCTAATCCGTTAACCAAGAATAAGATTATTCTCAGCCTCTTCTGTTCTCTTTTCGTTCATAGAAATTTTCACCTCTTTTTGAATTCCATGATTTCTTTTCGCCATAGAACTTGTAAAATATTGGTCAGTTTTGCCTTGCGGCATTGGGAAACGGAGACGAAAACGAATCACATAAGTTTCATTAGATTTGGTTCGATTTAGATTGCGTTTGGACAAGGGTAGATATGGGCTTGAGATGCGGCTTGGTAGTGAAAGTCAGTCTTCTATCACCGACATCCACCCATAAACTACTTTTTTATTTCTTTCTTTTCGAAATCCCTTTAACAAGCGTCATGACCAGTGGATCCATTGTATTGTTACAAAAAATATCTTAGTAAATTAATGGAATATATTTTCGTGTTAAACATGGCTCAGGGGTGTCTATTTATTCCTGTGGTTTAATTTACGAGTGTATTAGGTAAAAAATAATTTTTTCATTATTTACATTTGCAAGAATAGACTATAAAAAATATTCATATGCAAAGATAGATATAAACAATAGTGACTTTTCTTTAAAATATATTAATTTGTGATGATAAGTTTTACATAAATTTTATTTTAAATAATTTGAATTTTTCAATATAAATTGATATCGTTCAAATTTGTTTTTAAATGCAAATTATCAGATTTATTTCAAAATAGCAGAAAAATTACATCCATAGTCTTTAAAGTAAAGACTTCGCTGGTAATACCCTGTTCCTTGTTGTTACAAAGTTCTGCTGAGTATAAACAGAAAGTTCAAAAGTGATTGATACGTTATCATGGTTCTACTGGATTCTCCCCGCTTCGTGAGTACAAGATCATCTGTTCGAATCTGCTTCAAGGTAATATAACAAAAGTTGGAAAACGCTGACTAACTAAGCATGGATGTTCTCTATAAGATGAAGTCCTTCTCAGCGAACGTGAACAAATAACAAGGAGACCTCTTCCGTCGATATCAAAGTCTGCGAGAAAATTTATTTTTTCTAGCTGTGCTTATGACAAGACCAAGCTAGGTGACTGTAAATAAATCGCGATTTTGGTTGAAAATCGAAAAAACGTATCGGTAAAAATCGTCAGTATGAATGGTTATATCGCGATCAGCTCTCACGACCAATCGCCCTAATATCCCGCGATAAAATCGTCGACTTTTTAGCGATTTTGAGGACATGAAAAGCTTGCCAACTATTGCCCGACTATTGTTGTTCGCTGGATCCTAATAGTATTAACTTATTGAAACTGATTGTGTCGAAAGAGAATATCGTCATGATGAGTGCCTGTGAGTACTTTTTACTAACTCCGCTAATTAATCCACTAGATTTTGACTATTTAAACATCTCAGTTGAGTTTTCAGTTCTTCTATCTTTGTAACTGAGTTAAAATCAATCGATAATGACGATGTCGATTTGATCACTCAGTTTTCGGTCAGCAGAGAGTTAATCATGAGATATTTCAGTAGCGCGGGCAAACAAACACTTGACACTATTCAGTCACATGAGATGTGTTCATTGGCGTTTGTGAGTTTCCACGTGAAATATTGGCAATCGGAAAGTCGAGTTTTAATGGAACTCGTGTATTCGTAGACTTTCTTGCGATCGACTTGTGTCGCACTGTGATGCGTCTCGGTTGTTCGTTCTTCGAGCAGTGTCAAAGAGAAAAGATATGCTCGCTGAGAAAGAAAACGGAACGAGATTGAAAACTTGTGAGTATCGAAAAATTGTTTCTCGTTTCTTTGTCAGTTTCAAAAAGGTGAACTAGTGAATATGTCTTTGCAATGTTTAATATGGTTACTCGCGTGAGTATAAACGACACCGTTGAGCTAAGGCGTATCAGAGGGTTTTCTCGGTTCAACTAACGATTCTTGCTTTTCGTTGTTACCCGATTGAAGAGGATAATCGTAGGAAAATCAATGTTGACATGATGCTTCGCTTCATTGTTTTCAATTATCTCAAGACTTCCCCATTATAGCCTCGTACTCCAGCTGAGGAATTCGACTTAAAACACCGGATGAGAACTACTGAATGCATCTTTTACTTCGGTTTTAGGTTGATTGTTGCAAACAACGGCCAGTTCATAATAAAACTAGGAAAGCGAGGCACTTGCCTCTATTCTATTTTTAGGCCAACTCGTTTGCAAAACATCAGATGAATGCAAGAACGATACACGATGGCTACGTGTATCTCGTTGTATCACTGAATATCTCAAAGTCTACGATGACACATTTACTCGTACGATCACGCTTACGAGTAAATCGTGCGAACATACGCACCGAAGAAAACCGTTCTCCGACATCTACACGAAAAACTTCAGATAGATTGTTCGTCGTCTTTTTCATTGTTTTAATCTCGCGAGAGCTTGTCACTGGCAGTGACACGTGTTTTATTTCATGATTGACGAAACTATCTTGCATTGACGACATTGAGGTGAATCTTACGGTTAGAATTCGAGTAAGCCTACTAGCCTAATTTAATCCCTTAGCGAATCATTAGTGTATGCAGAGTACAGGCCACCGTTCAACAGCCAAGGTCTTCCTAGTTTTGTCCCGGTACCTGCTGTAGACATTATCAGTCGGTGAACATGGATCGATCTATCTTTGCATTCGGCTAGTTGTGCAATTTCAGTGGATGATGAAAAACAGTTTCAAAATCAATCGGCTGTTTCCATCTGCATCAACGCTGAGCTTGTATTCCAGGCCCGAGTAATCTTAAGAGAGGGTCCACGAGAAAATCGACCAAATTACAAGCACCGCGTCACACGAAAAAAATTAGATTTCGGAATAAGGCATACCATTCGAAAGCCCGTACAAACTTATGGTTA